>LOEQ01005405.1:50727-70440 GCA_001685075.1 Bramus lutescens
AGGGGGGAGGACCTTGGTCTTCCCACAGGGCAGGGAACCCTGACTGCTCTTTGGACTGGAAAGGAAGGGGGAGAGGGAATGGGGGAGGGGAAGAAAATGGGAGGACGTGAGGAGCTAGAAATTTTTAATAATAATAAAGAAAATGAAAAAAAGGAAAAAATGGAAATGGGTTAATTTAAGATGTAAGAGTTAGCTAGAAATATACCTGATCCACTGGCCAATCCGTGTTCTAATTAATACAGTTTTGTGTGCATCTGGGCAGCCGGGAAATGAATGTACAGTCTCTGTTTACACATGACATCTTCTTCTGTAATTAGTATTAATTACTATACTAATGGTACATAGAATATGTATGTGTGTGTGTGTGTGTGTGTGTGTGTGTGGTAGTAGGCCCATTTAATATTACTCCTATATACATGTGTTTAGGATTTATCACTTGGGATTGATTGCCCTTTGGTGGAATTTGTCCCTGAAAAAAAAAGCCCATTTCCCCTCTACTGGCAGCTATTGGTTGTCTGTACCTTCTAATCTAACAAGAGGGACTTCTAAAATTTCCCCTATCCACATTGGCAAGTAAACTGGTATTGTCATTATGTGTCATTGTGCAAGTCTTCTAGAAGATGCTGTCTAACAGCAGGTGTTCTGGTCCTATGCCCCTTACAGTCTTTCTGTCTCTCTCCCCTTGCATTCCCCAAGCCTTAGGTATAGGAGTATGCATTGTATATGTACCAACAGGGCCTGTTTTCTCGTCTTTGTGATTTCATCAGCTGTGGATTTTAGCAATAATCTTTGCTGCAAAATTAAGCTTCTTTGTTGAAGGGTGACAGCTATGCTTATCTGCATGTATATGATTAATTATTTAGAATGCAGTTAGATATTACACAAATTTAGGAGAATTTCAGTATTAGGCTCTTCTCTAGGATCTATGAACTACATCCATAGGTAATTGGCTATATTTATAATACCAGGCTTGAATTCCATCTTGTTGAGTAGGCCTTAAGTGTAATCTATTGGTTAACCACAGAAAAAAGTGCCACTCTTGTGCCATTAATATTTTGCCAGGCCTGTCGTTGTGGTTCATGGGTTTTACAGCTGGGTAACACTATTGATTGTTTTCCTACCTTGGCAGTTTGCAAAGCACTTTGTGTTACCGCAAGAATCCACATGGAGGAGACTTCCAAGTCAGTTCCAGCTCAATTCCTTCAAGTACTCTGTCCAAATTTTGTTGTATTTTTGTCAATCGGGTTTTTCCTTTAACTTTTTATCAATAATTAAGCACAATGGAAATATCCTATATTGTTTTGGGAGTCTCTTGGATCACATGCCCCCCCCAAAAGCTGAATGTGAGTTTTCCTTTGTCTGACACAGAAGTTATGGGAGATAGTTTACTCATCTTGTGGGAAGAATTATCACCTTGTATTTAATCCCTCCATTAAATACACGACACCCACACATACACACATAAACACTATATATATATCATATATATGCATGTATATAATAGCTTATATTATTAAATATATATAAATGTGATATTAAATATAGTTTATACAAATATAATATATTACACATATATATTCTTACTTTGACACAAGTGCTATAAATTCATTAAATTTTATAGTTTCTTCTCAAATATTCTTATGTATATTCTTTTAGCTATTTTTGAAATTAATATGTAATAATGTATTACCTCTTCTCTTTCCTCCCAGCAATTCTTCCCAGGTCCCCCTGCCTTTTCTCTAATTGATATTGTTTTATACACACACAAACACACACACACACACATAACACTCCTAAATATATAAATACAACCTGCTCAATCTATTTATTGTTGCTTGAGTACATATAATTTCAGAGCTGACCACTTAATATTGGGTAACCTGTTAGGGGCTCATTCCTAGGGAAGACTACTGCTCTCTTTCTCAGCAGTCAATAGGTACCAAGAGTTCTTTAACTACTGTTGGAGTCCTGTGAGATTTCCCCCTAGTGGTGCTGTACTTCTTCAGGTCTTCTTTAGACAGCCATATTGATGAGGTATCATGGATGAAGGTTCCCTATCATTTTTAGGAGACAATCTTACAGCATATTTCCTTGTGCCCTGGCTCTTAAAATCCTTCTGCCCCATCTTTTATGATGTACTCAGAACCTTAGATACATGAGTTGTGTTTCCTTACATTTTTAAACATCCATGGTATGTTAGTTACTATCTCAATGCTGTGATTAACCGGACAAAAGCAGTTTAAAAGAAGCAGAGAATTTTTGGTTCATAGTTTGTGGAGACAGTCTGTAGGGGGCACGAATGTCCTACTCACAGATAAGCACAAGGAATGTTAAACTTTTATGTTGTTCCTTTAAAGGGAGTGATATGTAATCTGTTTTCCAACCAGAAGACTAGGAACACAGGTGGCTGATAGCCTGGTGTCCTCTGTGCAATCTGTATGACCAGACCACATCCCAAACCCTGGTCTTGAGGCAATTTATCTCAGTCAATCAATCTATAGCACTATCCCTTCTCAGACCTTTATGAACATTATTTACCTTGAGCCTGCTTCCTTAGTTAACCTATAGAATCTATCTTTAAGGAAGATGTCACTTTACAAGTGTTTTGTATAAACATTTCTTAATCTTTTGTGTACACCGAGGATTGAGTGAATTATCTATCACCAAGAAGCATTTTAGAAATTGTGCTGGTCTTAGATATGCCTAAAACAAACTAATCAATGTCAGAGTCTTGGAGTTTGAACCAACACTGTCTATCAAGTTGTGTTGTACCAAATTTTCTTCTTGTCTTCCCTAGATTGTGATTCTACTGGCTGTGATGGTTGCACAGACTCCCCACAACAGCCTATTGTGGCGGAAAAACCATTGTGACAGAGCAAGAGACAGCTAGTCAAATCACATCTACAGTCAAGAAAGCAGAGAGAAACGTTGGTGCTCAAATAGCATTCTCCTTTGTATCCAGTCCAAAACCCTGTCCCACCAAATGGCACTACATACATGCAAAGTTTGTCTTCCACATCAGTTATTCCATTCCAGAAAAATCCTCATAGATAAGCTCAATGTTTTCTTTGATGATTCTAAATCTCTCCAAGTTGACAATTCATATTAACTATTACAGAACCAACTGTTTCCTGTTGTTGCTGGTTTCTTGTGCCTATAATTTCTATGTGGTTGATTTTCTATATATTTAATCTAATGTTTAATGATCCAGCCTTTTGTCTCAGTACCTTTGTAGTATATATTCATTCCCATCTTTGGGTGTTTTATTTCCTTACAAATCAGAAGCACAGTTCTCATTGCCTGTTTCTTTGATACTCAGTCCCACAAACTGGTGTTTTACTAATTGTCGCTTTCTATCTTTAGCAGAAGGGGCATTGCTATCTAAAACAAGTTAAACATTAAGTGAACTGCAGTAAGAAGGCAAAATTTATGCTATTTTTTAATCTTTTTGAAGCAACAGATAATATAAGGGAAAATCATTGTTGAATATGTTTGTCATGAGAAACACTAAAGTGAAGGAAGAAAAAAAACAGTATATACTTTGGTTTTGTTCCTTGACGATCCCAACCCCATTATATTTAAACATCACTATTGCCAAGCAATCATTTCTGAAAAAGCTAGAGAAAAAGAAATTATAAGAAAGTAGACAATATTTGGTGACTAAACAATACCATCTACAAAGTTCTACTGTCATGGCTCTTCTGGTGTGTCAGCCTAGTCCAATTCTAAATAGTGTTGTCGGTATAATTGAAACATCTAATCAGTTTACTTTAAGTAATAAGTGAGATTATCCTGGATTTTCAACATGCCCCTGATTCAATCAGTTAAACTATCTTCAAAGCAAAGATTCAGTTTCCCCAAGAAGAAAATAAATGCCTTTGGATAGAGACTTCTGTCTACATCCAAAAGTTAGAGTCTCCATGGTTTATTTCCTTTTCTTCCTCTAAAAGGCCTTCACTGCAGAAGGAAGATCCTCTTTTCAGGCAGTTGGTCTCTAAGAAAATTGTCTATTAAAATATGTATGTGTGTATCAGTCTATCTTTTTTCTTTGTTTGAATGTATAAATGCTCATATATACTATACTATTTTATGGATATATATTATATATTGTATGTGTTGTGGTAGTTTGAGTAGGAATGACCCCCATAAGCTTATATATTTGAATGCTTAGTCATTAGGGAGTGACACTCTTGATAGGGGTTAATAGGTGTGGCCTTCTTGAAAGAAGCTTGTTATGAGAGTGGGATTTAGGGTTTTAAATGCTCAAGACAGGCCAAGTTTCTGTCTCTTGCTGCTGCCTGGGATACATATGTAGAATTCTCAGCTCCTCTCCAGCACATGTCTGCCTATGTGCTGTCTTGCTTCCCACCATACTGATAATAGACTACACCTCTGAAACTATAAGCCAGCCCTAATTAAATGCTTACCTTTATAAAAGTTGCCATTGTCAATGGTGTCTCTTCACTACACTAGAACAATGATTAAGATATGTACCTATACTATTTCTGTCTGTATGTGTTCTGAGCAAGTCAGATTTTAATGTGTAGGTAAGTCAATAATTCTGATAGACAATTAACAATTATTGCTGATAGAGAATTAACAATTATTGATCCATCTTGAGGAGGGTGTTAAGATCAGGTGTTAAGATCATATTCAATATATTTTGTGGAAGAGTAAAGATGATTGTTTTGTAAGTCGTGGCTGAAATGACTACAGAGTAATTCAAGTTAATAATGAAAAGATTAAATTGGACCTGACTCTCAAAATATTTTGAGGACTATCTATAGTCTCAATAAATCTGTAAATACATTAAAAACAAATAATTTTTGGTAGAAACCTATGTTCTATCTTATATCAAGCAAAAATATGTTCATGGGGATAAGAATTGCTATATTCTATAGCTAATGAATCTCACAATAGCTTTCATTTGAAGATAATGCAAACTTTCATTTGTGATGATACAAACAGTGTAAAAGTAGATGTTTAGTTGATTGATTTCCCCATTGTTCCATCTGTAACACTAAATTTGACCCACTGATGATAATGCATTTAGGTTCATTAGCCTAAAATTTCAATCATGGGGCACAGAGGAATGAGCTCTAAAATTATCTGTTAATTGTTGAAATATGACTTTCTGTAAGTTCATTAATTTTCCAAAGTTATTTATAAAAACCCTAGGGGTTTCTTTAAGCCCCCACTATAGCAAGATTTTATGAGCAGAGACTAAGCAGTTTATATCTATTTATCTAGTTAGGAGGTCTGAGGTCCAACTCAACTATTTATTACTGTTTACACCAGTTTTAAAATTTTATTTTCCATTGTACCATTATAAAAATTCAGGAATAATTTTCTATATTCTGGTATTAAATAGATTAATACAATACAAAAAGTAAAGCTTTGCATGAAGTAGAATATCTCCCTTGTTTCATTTTATAGGACATCTGAAAGCCTTTCTATGCATATAAAATAGTTTTATTTTGATTTGGAAATTATATTTATCATTTATTTTTATCATGTTGGAAAGTCTGTGAAAGTTTTTTATGTCTATATATCTTATCATATACTACTCTTTAGTTTCAAATAGACATGACAGATTTTCTTTTTAAAGATCACTAGTCAAGCTATTGGGGAAAGAACAAAGGAAAGAGAAGGAGGAGATAGCACATTATACTGTTGGGAAGTAACAATACTGTTGTCTTTTGAGAAATATTTTAAAGAAAAAAAATAGTGGTATGATAATAGAAAATCAGTTTATGGTTTCTGTGACCAAAAGAGAAATTTTGTTGTTGTTGCATCAGAATCTTGATAAGTATCTTTTGGTGAAGTTCTAGAAGATAAAAAGGGCTCGACTCTCTCCTGATAATTTAGTTCTGAAGTGAAAATTTTAGATATTGACATCATCTGCAAAATAAGCTATCTCCAAATCTATTTGGATAAACATTTATCCAAGGCAAATATATGTATCGATCAGGATAGTTAAATGTGATGCTTTATCTTAATTGTCTTTGACTCCATTTGATATCACTTAGAAGACATATCCTTGGGCATTTACAAAGGTTTAACTAAGGAGGGAAGGCCTACCTTAAAGGTAGGCAACACCATCATAAGTACCAGAGCACAGTATTGAATCAAAAGAGGAAGAATGGCAGGACAAAGGAGCAGAGACCCAGTATTGTTTGCTCTCTGCTTCCTGAACTCAGATGCATGTGACCAACCACTTCTCACTGTTATGGTCATTTCTTTCCCACCCTGATGAGCTGTATCCCTCAAACAATGAGCCTTCTTTCATTAGGTTTCTCTTCTCAGGCATTTGGACCTACAATGAGAAAAATAACTAATACATTAAGTATACCATTGCCTGCAAAATAGCACTGTGCTTAAGCAGTAAAAAGATAGAATGTTTGATACTGAGAGTTTCTTTTGTGTGGTTTTTCTAGAATTCTTTCAAACTAGCACATGCATGCACATGTTTTTTAAGTGGGAGAAAAGAATAATAAGGTATTCTTCATTTGAAAAAGGAAGCATTTTTCATGTTAAGGTCCAGAAGATGTGCAATTCCTTCCTCAGGCACAAACCTAGGCTAAGATGTGGCCATTGTAATAATGGAAAACTGAAGACACAAGATAACGCCATTAAAAATGGCCTTTGGAGAAAAGCAAGACCACAAGGGCAAAAATGTAAAGCACAGGAGGAAGAACTCAGATAAAGGGGTCAAGGACAACTACTCGATCTCTGCTTGAATTGTGATAGGTCAAAATATTGGAGCTAGAAGGGGAAAACTAAACTCAATGCTGGGAGAAGGAAGGTGGAGTAAGGAGAAGTCATGTAGCCCCACCAGAGACAGACGTCAGAACTTTAGCCAGGAAGCCAGAGCCTCATGGCAATACACAGATTAATAGAAATGGGTAAAATTAATATATAAGAGTTAGCCAATAAGAAGTTACAGCTAATGGGCCAAGCACTGACTTAATTAATACAGTTTCTGTGTGGCAATTTTGGGGCTGAGCAGTCAGGAACCAACAAGTGGTCTCCTACAACAGTGACTAAGCTTGCACATATATGATCCTATAGGGATCATTCTATTTAAATCACCATATTCCATATCATAATGTAACCATATCACAATGCAATGTATTTAGTCCAACTTCAAAAGTCCTATCTTTAAAATTCTCAACACCTTTAATAGCCCAAATATTCTTCATAGACACTAGGCAATCTTTTAACCATAACACCCTGTAAAAGTCCAAATGCAGATCAAATACTTGGAACACACAATGGCACATGCTATAAATTAACATTCCAGAAAGGGCGAGCGAGAAGGGAGCATAGTGAGGAAATACTTGATCAAAGTAAGACCAAAACCCAATAAGGAAAACTCCAAACTCAATATCTCTAGTCTGATGTCCAATCACTCTTCAAATCTCGAATTCTTTTCAATTTTGTTGATTGTAACAAATTTCTATTTGGGAGGCTGGTTCCACACCCTCTTAGCAGCTCTCCTTGGCAGGCATCCCATGCCTCTGGCATCTTCAACATTTGTGGTCTCTAATGCACTCAAGCCTTCTTCATCTTCACAATTTCACAAATGGTCCTCTCTGGACCTCTGTGCAGAAACTGCGTTGCCAAATGGCTGACCTCAGAAGCTTTCATTAACAACTAAGGAAAATGCCATAGCTCCTTTCCTGGACCCTTGACTCTAAATCTGGAACCAAGTGGACAAAGCTGTCAAGTTCTGTTGCTTGCTGTACTAGAACCTGAGCCCTTCCTTGCATTACATTTGCATAAGCTTTCAGTTGTTGATAGCTTCCTTTGCTATTTAAGCTTTTCTTTTAACTGAAAGCCTAACTGGGCCAGGTCTTCCTCTGAGGGCACCGCTCATTTTATTCCATTTACGATTAGGCTTTTCTTTAATCTTCATATCTTCTTTGGCACTTGACTTGACTTCAATATTATATTTGTGGCTTTTCTTTTTTCCTCACACTGCACATTTTGTAATTCTTTTCATCTTCCTCATTTCTTTCCATTATAGTTCTGCATATACACGATTGCTATGACTGTAGGACAAAGTTAATACTAGGCTGTCCTGAAATCTCTTCTCCCAAAGTCATTCCTCCAATATTCTTCATTGAGCCTCAGGCAGATTTTTAAGTCAAGTACAAAACGCAACCACAATCTTAGCTGAGTTGTCACAAGAATGGTCTTTAGACACGTTACTAAAATTCTTTAGACATATCACAGCAATACCCCATCCCAGGTACCAAAATCTGCATTAGTCAGGGTTCTCTAGAGTAACATAACAGATGTTATAGAATGTATACATACACAGACACAGACATACACAGATGTGCACACATACATACATGTGCGTATACACACAAGCAATGCACGCACGCACACACACACACACAAGGAAGAAGAATTCAAGAATCCAGCAGTTGTTCAGACCATGAGACTAAGGATCTCAGATGGTCTTCAGAATATACCAGAATCTAGAACAAATAGGCTCTAATCCCAGTGAATGAATAGATTTGCCAGGGAGAGTGAGTGCCAACAAAGAAAGCAAGCTTCCTTCTTTCATGTTCTTTCCATAGATTGCCAGCACAGGTGTGGCCCAGATGAAAAACGGTATTTCCTCCTCCAAATGGATTAAAAATGTATATTACTATTCAAATGATTTAATTAAGAGAAAAATGCTTCTCGCAAATGTACCAAGCCACTTTAGTTTTTGATGTAGGAATGTTGACAACCAAGGATAACCATCATAGCCACTTACTATCCAAAACTCAAGAGAAAAAATATTACACATCACCAAAATCAAAATCCTACAAAGGTGCTGAGCATCACTAATGGTATCCGTTTTAGCTTCTATTAAAGGAGTGTTTATGGTAATTGGCTTATAATGAGGAATGGTTCATTTGGAGCCAGAGTTTTGAAGATACATATCCATGCCCTATTATATCTATTGCTTTGGGCCTAGAGCAAGACGGTTCATTCTCCTTAGCTGAAATGCACGCTGTATGAAGTCCTTTGCAATATGTCCAAAAGGAAACAGGAAAAAAGCTTCCCACGAGGATGTGATTCAATGCCCTAGGTATGTGCAGCAGGTTTCAACTTTTAAAGAATTTTTCATCTCTTGGTAGATACGTAGCTTGGGGACAATAAACTGTCAGCATGTGGGGATATTAATCTAAACAGCCCCACTCTGAATAAAACAGTTTTCTGGTGTCATCATGGAAAATAATTTAATAGCAATGATTTCATGATTTCAATTGCTTGAATTTCACTTTAAAATAATTATATTTAACATTATCATTTAAAATAGTTACATATACTAGTGCTACCATTTAATGTTTATCACTTCCTTTTCTATGAACAAATTATATTCATGTGCAGTCAAGCAAACCATTACTGAATCATTGTGACATTTATTCTATGCTCTCAAGGTATTCAAGTAAATTGGAACTCTTATGTTTTACTTCTGAAATGAGCTCTATCTTCAAGCTTCAGTATTCAAAATATATCTGTGCTTAGTCTTTAACAGTGCAAAGCAGGCTATGTCAGCCTGGTGGAGTGATGGGAAGATCAGTTAGGAAGGCACCATTGCTTCCTTCACTATGAAGGGACTTCTTAGTCTTTGCCCGCTTATTCAGAGAGAAAGCATGACTTAGTGGTCTAAAATAACAGGCTTGAAGATCAAGGTATTTGAGTTGACTTTTCAAAAGTAAAAAAACTATCTGGACTTTTAAAAATATCTTAAAATGCTTCTTATTATTGAGTTCCATTTGTTTTATATTGATCATACAGGTCATAAATACAAAAGTAAGAGTCACAGCTCTTCCGAGAGGGTCAGGTGTCGCAGGTGATGGAGTGTGCAGAGATACTGACATTTTCATTCATCAGTGCCTACAATATTTTAAAATTTATTAGAGTATCAGCTAAAATAGAAGAAAAAGGATACAAGAGAAATTAAGGTTTAGAAATCTGTGATAATTGCAGTAGGTTATTAAAATATTTAAATTAGAGCACTATTTGCTTAATACTAATTAAAATGAAATATGAGATGATTCCTGAATAGATATGTGTCTTTTTTTCTGAATTTCTCTAGAGCTCAGTTAAGTCATCCAAATATCAGTTACATTTTAAAGACTACACATGGATGTTTATTGTTTTCTATTGGGTTAAGTCAGTAATCATACTTCTTTTTTTTCATGATTAATGTATGTTTTTGCAACTCTAAATTTTAAGAAAAAAGTAAAGAAATGCTTATAGATATGATCTTGGTTGATTTCTGATGAACCACAGTCATATAACCAATAAATTATAAGGAAAACCAAAGAAATGTCTCCTTCAAAAGCTCCTCAGTTACTGGTATTCACAATAAATAGTTCTAGGGGAATTGTTAGAAAATCAATGAAAAATTGTTCTGATAATACTTTGAAGACTTCCATTTTGAACCCAAATATCAAAGTCACCAGAATTACCTGCATTCACCTGTGCACTAGTGAGCTTTATTTTGAAAGATCAACACAGAGATCTCTGCTGTAACGTCAGGGAATAGGATTTGTGTCGAGTTCTGTTTTATATATTTAACATACGCTGATGAAACAAAACTGGTAGTAATCTATAGTTTCAATATTTGGGAGGTCATGACATCAAAGTTGGTCTAGGCTCCACAGTAATACTATCTCATATCAAAAAACAAATACTCTGTGTGTGTATGTGTGTGTGTGTGTGTGTGCATGTGTACATGTCTAAGTGTGTGTGTGTGTGTGTGTGCATGTGTACATGTCTAAGTGTGTGTGTGTGTGTGTACGTGTCTATGTGTGTGTGCGTGTGTGTGAATCTGTGTGTCTGTGTGGTATGTCCAATATATCCCACATATTTAGTGTTTAATTTAATACTGTGCATTACAAAAACAAAATATTTAAAAGATTCACACTACTTTTTATTGACAAGATCTATCCTGCCATTTTAAAACAAATCATATTCAAATTTAAAGCAATTTGGGAACTATGAACAACGGGAAACAGATATATAAACATCATGATGAATATGTTTGTTTCAACCTTCTTAAGGAAGAAACAGCTTTAGTTACAGGATGAACAAGTTATATTTAATTTTTATTACTCAATAAAATTTAAAATTTGGTCAAATTTCTCAACCTGGATATCTTTTCTAAATAGTCTAAACTTTTCATCTTTGACTTGCCACAATAATTGACCCATACTAATCATCAGAATAAGTGCCTGATTATTAATAATCCAAGTTATTCATAATATAATAATAATCAAATAATCCAAGTATTGCAGAATTATTTAATGTCATCAACATCTGTTCGTGGACAGTAAATATCCTTTGTGTAAGAGGCTGCCTGATAGTTTTAAATTTGTTTTTTTCCTAGCAAGTCTTGAAGCATTAAAAGATTTTTTTAAAGAAAGTTTTGAATATGCAAAATATTTTCACAGTTATAAAATAAATTGCTTAGGAATGTGAAAGGCATGCATCTTCAGGATGAAATTTAACAGAAGTTCATTAAATGACCACATTTGAGATAAATTCTTGCTAACAAAACAATTTTATAATATTCAGGTGAACATTACTTCCATTTTTCACTGATGCTAAAAATAAGCTTTAGAACAGTAAGTATTCAAAGATTATTAATTTCCCCTTCAGGCCAGGGAGGAAACTGCGTAATCATCTTCGAATCCAATAGTTTGTCAAATGCAGTCATTTCAGAGCAACCATCTGATAGTTATCTTAGAAATCAAAGGCATTCTGTCTAAATCTCACTTCAGAAATGGAAAATCTGAAGTGATTACACAATATTATACAGTAAGGAGAGCTGATAGAGAACTAGAATATAGTGTATGAGTGCATGTGTGTGTTTTAAACATTGCTGCTTACATGCATTTTTTTCTAATCATATATTGTTGTATTCTGTTGTTGTTTCTCTGATATGTATGTATGTGAACATGCTTATAAGTGTATGTGGAAGGCACAGGATAACCGCAGGTGATAGTCCTTGGGAGCTCTTCACCCTGTCTTGTGAGATAGCATCTCCCACTAGACTACAGTTTAGGCGAAGTTGGTTAGCAAGTAAGTCCCAGAAATCCTCCTGTCTCTGCATCTCTAGTGCAAGGACGATAAGTGGCTTGTCCTTTTCACTGCCAGTGAATCCCATTTTTAGCCTGTGTTCTAGAGGACCAAATTCAGGTTTCCATTCTTGCATGGCTAGCATTTACTGAACAAGCAATCTCCCCAACCCTCCTTTGTTTCTTAAGAGTGCTAATAAGATCCTATTAGATGAAATCATCCCAATACAAATACTGTCAATATTTTACGATATTGTTCTTCTCAGCGTTTGACAATGAATCTCTTTGTTCTGATGTATCTGTTACTCATGGGCATGCACACAAACACACAGTTTGTATCAGAAGCTCATGTAGTTTCTTTCTGAGACCATCCCTTTTTCATTAAAACTTTGTATTTAAATCCATCATCACGACTTTCCTTCATCTTGTTGTAAGTTTTTCATCAATCAGTCTAGTTTAATCTTTCTAGAAGAAAAATTTGACCTATTTCTCTCTCAATCAACATTTTTCAAGAATCCCTCATCTATGATGTAAAATCTTTTCTCATCGGATCATTATCTTCCCATTAAGGCAGACTATGGTCTATGAACTCCCTGAGTTTTTAAGGTAAACATTTAGTTTAAATCATTATTAGATTGACATAAAATTTGCAGTGTTAATATGAGGTATTATCAAGGTACCCCTTCCCCACAGCACACACCGCTTTTTTTTTTCAAAAGGGAAAATATTCTCTTGTTATATACTGTGTTTTTGAAAGGTTTTTGCCCTCAGAACTTCATAAAGCTTCATGCTCTGGAAGACTGGGCTCGAATGTGCTGATGTTCAGGTGGTGATATCTCTAAGAGGAAGTGTCCAGAGAAAGGCAATTCATGACAACTCCACAAAGTTTAGTGAACTACTGAGAGGAGTCCCTCGACAATATACAGTGACTTTGAATAGCTTCCCAACATTGCAGAAATGCCCTCTCTATGGAAACAAATGGATACCACATGAATGTAGCTGACCAGTGAAGTCAGTCATACTGCATGTCCTAGCTTTGATGCTCACAAGTCTGTAGGCCAAGTTCTAGGTTGAGCTCAAGGAAATGGAAATAAATTCTAAGCTGATTATTACACAGAAGATTTTTAAATGAACAAAGATTATCCATCCATAAGATGCTGATAATTGTGTATTTATTTTCTTACTAAATGTTCATAGTTAAGTGTGAGAAGCCACATTTTTTAAGTCTCTTTTAAAAATCCTCAATCTGTAGGTCCATCTACAAAATACTCTCATGCTTAAAGTTCAGGGAACATTTCAGAAGAGGAACAGAAATACTTTTACAAGCCAAGGATCAGGGAGTTTGTTACTAGATTGTGTCCCATAGTAATAACAGAAGCAAACACCCATAAAATCTCACCATGGCTACCTAAATATGAGCAGTACAAGGATGGCACAATAGACATGCTAAAATGGAAAACTGGTTAAGGAAGAACACCCATCAGTCCTCAGCATTACATTAAGAGATACTGAGAGATGGGAGAAATAGTCTTCTCCAGAGGAGAGAATATGGATTTGTTATTGAACACCAAATGATCAGAACTAAAAACATACAAGAAACATGATAAAGAATGAGCAGGTCATATTTAGAAATATGCGTGTATATACATATGCATAATGTACATCACAAGGGTCAATGAATAAGGAAGTTTTTTATTTGATAGAGAGCAGGGAAGGTAGATGGGAAGCTTTAGAAGAAGGAAAGGTGAGGGATAAATTATGTAATAATATTATAATGCCCAAATTAGAGGAAGAAAGAGAAACTTCACTTGGAAAGTGATAGGGAGGATTGTTTTTACTTCAGACAGAGTTCAGAAAGGAATGGAGACTTGCCTTGAGACACTTCTAGTTACAATTATTCCTGGAAAATGGTGAACACTTTGGTGGTTATTAAGCAATCGTTTGAATGACCTGCAAGATGGAACCCCACAGTGGAGAAAAGGATGTATGCATGGGAGGAGGAGAAGATGGCTGCTTATCTATTTACTGTTTAACTAATAAATACAACCACATCCTTTCCAATAATAAAAACATGTCATCAAGAACTAATGAACATATATTTTGAAACCTTTAAAATTGAGCACTTTATATAAAAAAAAAGTCAAGATGTATGGAAGATAAAGACTACCTACCATCTCCTAGAGCCTATTTTAATGCAAATGTCATTTGTTAACTAGATGACAATACATTTTTAACATTTGGTTCTATGTTTTGATTATCATGTGTATGTATATTTGTATAGGTATGTGTCATGTGTATGAAGATATCATATAGGCCCAAACAGGGCCTTAGATCCCCTAAAGCTCAACTTGCACATGGTTGTGAGCCACTTGTCTGGGGCCTACTACTGAGAGCAGAAGAGTCCCCTGAAAGAGCAGCATTGCTTCTAACTGCCAAGACATCCCTCCAGACTAACAATAGAGTTTTAATAAACTAAAACTACAAATTTTGTTTCCAAAGATCACTCAAAGGTTAAAACACTTGCTATGAAAACATGAATACTGGATTCAGATCCCCAGACCCCACAGGAAAGTGACTTGGGCATAGTGGCCTGTGTGTAATCCCGGCCTCAAAATCACTGACAGCACATCTCAGAAGGAAGCTGGCTGGTGAGAGGACCCATATTGGCGAGCTCTGGATTTGATTGAGAGTTCTTACCTCATAAATAAGGTAGAGGAGTGCTCAAGGATGATTGACATCAATCTTGGAACCCACATGCACATACCCATATGTTCCCACACTCATGTGCACTCACATGCATGAATACACATACACACATGCATACATACAGGCATATGGAAAGAAAGAAAAGCACATATTTTCCTTTTGATCTCAAATATGCATTGTCCTAAAAGCAGTGGTTTCCCCATGTATTTCTTTGTTTCCTCCCCTCTTCTCCCCTCCCCTCCGCTCCCCTCCCTCTCTCTTGCCCATCCTCTCCTCTCATCATCTCCTTTTGTTCTCTCTTTCTTCTCTCCCCTCTCCTCTCTCCTTCAACCTCCCTTCATTGTTATCCTCAATTACTCCAGATGGAACACTAGCATGTATTGCTGTAAGAGAGAATGATGCCTTTGTCCTTATCCTCGCTTCCCTGTCCATTCAGCCCATTCCATCTGTGCGATTGCCAAGGCCTCTGATCAGACTCATTTCATGTCCTTCTCTTCGTACTGAGATGTGCATGAAGAAGACTATCCCTGCCCAGTCCACACAATAAGAATGATGGAGAACAGAGGCAGTGGGGAGTCTGGGAGTGTTGACATGCTTTCGCAAAGTCACTGCTGCCTTTGGTGGAGTATCAATGTCTTAGTTTCCTTTTTTCTAGTCCAAATTGTATTCATTGGTGACTCCAGATTCCTTTTCAAGGGGAGCCACAACCTGCAGAGGGCCTCCATCTGTCTGCCTGAAGCTGGTGGTCTTATTGGTGCCGCAGTTGACTGTGGTCAGAGCTTGTTAGCCGACATACTGACTTTGATTTCAAGCCTTTACATTGCATTCTTTTCCTCAAACTTGTTTCCATGCTAAGGGCAGTCGTATACAAATGAGATACCTGGTACTGAAGATACCCTAATATAAAAATGTAAACTGTCAAATTAGCCAGACCTCAGAGAAGTCCAATTCTAGGCACCCCCAAACAGAAACAAGAGTAGGAAAATAAATCTAAGACACAAAATATTCAGTAAGCCAGTAGCCAGTGACTCCATTTCAACCACGTAAACAAAGAAACCTTTGGAAACTCTTCAATATTCCAAGATAAAGAACATTACTTTTTGTTTTGCCAGAGTCTTGAAGTTCATATTTTTAGCCTAATCCGATTCAAAAATAGAACTAGAAATAGTGCAGCTACTGGCATACTGCAAAAAAATTAATTACCAAATGCTACAGCTGGGAATTTGAGAGAAAACACACCATGTTTGCTTGGCCGTTCTTAAGAAATGGTGCAGGTTTCCGAACCAGGTGGGAAGGAGAATAAAGACAAGTGTCCCTACCTCCATCACAGCTGCTGCCTTTGGAACCACAAGCACAAAAGCCGCCTATTGAAATGTTTGTGCATCTCAGAGACTAGGGCTTCCTTTCTCCTTTTTTTCTGTTTAAGTAGCAGCAGGAGAGCTGTCAATGTTCCTGAGACTACAGATGGATAAAAACCGATTTCAAGAAAGGTGGAAACTTTTGTATTCCCTGCTTTAAAAGCCAGAGCCAAAGGGACTATTTTACATTATCATAAAGCCTTTAATTCCCTACCCATGCCTCCCTGGATACCCCTCAACAGTCAATATGCATCACTTCTTAGAATACTTGGTGTGTAATAGGGCTCCCCTTCACATTTATTCCTCCACCGAACATCTCGATAGAGAAACACGAGGGCTTAGTCTACAGTACAAAAATAAAATCTCCTGTCCCACCCCTAGCCCTTGGCTATTTACAATGCCCTGAAAATAGTTATACATCTTGATTTTTTGAGAAGTCAAGTTTTTTTTCCCAAACTCCATATATATGTATATACCCACAAGCCCTAGTTTTTATTTTTTTACATTATAATTTCAATAAAGTTACAGCAACTTCCTTGCCTATTCCAGAATGCTCGAAAACTTCCAAAAGCTTTACTATTGTGTAAGTTTATGGCTGTAACACTATCATTCTTTTGCTGCTTTGAACTATACTGGAATCCAGATTTTGAGTGTACATTTCTCCCTATGTCTGCTTGTGTACCAACTGGTACATGTGTATGTAAATCTCCTCTCTCTCTCCCCATCCCTGTGTGTGTTTGTGTGTGTGTATGTATGTGTGTGTATGTGTGTGTGTGTGCATGTGTAAGGAGGAAGCTCTGGGATGCAAATAGAGCCACAGGGCAACGTCACTAGGCAGTCAGCGTGATTATCTGCTGGACTGAAATGTTACCAAGCTCCCCAAGCGCATACTCTTCTCCAGTCAAACGCATAAAGAAACCGCTCAGCAAGGTGCTATTTTCTCAGTCTAGGAAAAGGGTAGCATTTCCCAGTGGGGCAAATCGTAATGGATCAAATGACAATATAGCACTGTGGTTTTCTTAAAAGAAAATGCTCCAGAAAATTAACACTTCTCAACAATACAAAGGTTAATAGCTTCCATCGTTGGCTCCCAAAGGGCATAGGAGCCCTGCGTATGCACAGGCTGCAGGGCATCTCCAACAACAATTCGCCTAATGCAGCAACAGTGTCTGCCCGGGACTCAGGGAGCACTGGGCTAATTGTACCATGTCAGATGGTAGGTGTGTCAGTGGTAAAATTTTAAGAGGCACATCAGTGCAGCTTTATACTGTATAATAGGCCCTGATTAGGCAGCCGTGTGGTGTAGCAGCAATGTGCTTAGTGCTGACTGCTAGCTGCCAGCATCGAAGCCAAGTTAAGATGCAGGCAAACACCATGGTGCTGGGGAGATGGCAGAACTGCCACTCCAGTGTGTTATTTGCTGTGGGGAAGAGGGGAATGCATACAACATCAGGTCTCCTCTGGAAGGGCTTACAGGTGCCCAAGACTCTGTCTGGTCAGCTGACTTCAACGGGAGACCGCTTTTGACCCGTGCTCCTCCTGCAGCAGGTCACTCACCAGTCTACATACCTCGGCTCTCAAACAGCACTATGTGTATGTTAATTGAAACTTTTATGACACACAAAAAGTACATGACTGTAGACTTCTGCTGCTACTGCCTTTGTGAGCTGATGTCATTTCTGACCATCTGTGTCACATGTCCCTGTCTGGTAAGGTGTGTACAGTGGACCATGAATGGCTTTCTTCCTCATTTGTCCTTGGCTAGATGTCATCCAGTTGTGTGTTGTGCCTTCATTCAAGTGTTAAGTCTTTATTTTGCTCTTCTGATTCACTCCTACCCTTGCCATATGTATCTGTGTATAATGTATGTATTCTTATTCGTCTGTGTGTGAATGTCTGTGAAAGCATGTACACATGTGCGCATGCATTTGGGGACACCTGAGACTGACATTGAGTCTCTTCCTCGTTTTTCTTTAGGAGTCATGATTTCTCACTGGACCTGGAACATGCAGTTTAGGTAAGACTGATTGGCCAACAAGGGCCAGGAATCCAAAGAAATGTCCAGTCTTCACTCCCTAGTGCTAGTATTACAGGTATGTGGTGCCATGACCAGCTGCTTATGTGGATTCTACCTCAGGTCTTCATGCCTACATGGCAAGCAATTTACAGACCTGGTCACCTCCTCAGTCTTCACTCCCTTCTCTTTACTTCTGGAGTTAAACCTCTAAACTAGGCTCTGGAAATCAGTGACACCAGGATCCGCAATCGCCAGGCAAGTCGTTAAACAACAGTCACTTCCTGGGCTGTCCTCGCACCTCAGATGCCCAACAATGGCCCAAGGATATTTACCTTTGTTACTTCATATCTCTCTGCTTCTCTAAGAGGGCTAATGGGCTGGGTTTTCTCTTCATCTGTAAACTTGGCTTTCTTTGCATTTTGCACCTTGATCCTTGATTCTCTGACGCACCTTAAGGATGGTCTCTACCAACTTCTATGGAAGCCGTACATTTTATTACTCAAAATCTCTCTCTTAAAATTGTCCTTTATGATAGTCATTTTGTTTCAATCCCAGTCTGCATCCTTTATGTACTCTCAGAGTGTTAAATGGTTAAGGACAAAGGACCTGGCCTCAGTTAATGCCAAGTGAGAATATAAGTCTGATTTTAAGTCTATGTTTCAACTTTCTTGTATAGAACATAGAAAAGATTTCTTTTCTGTTAATGTTGAGAGAATTTCATGAGATAATTTCTGTTTGACACATGGTTGGCAACCAACAAATGATACCAATGACCATGATGGTTAGTCTTGCCAACTTCACAGGATCTAGAATCACCTAAATGACAAGGCTCTGAGCATGCTTGTAAGGGATTATCTTGATTGGGGTAACTGAAGCAGGATGGGCTGTCTGCTCTGGGTGCACCAATCCCTGCAGGATGGCCTGTCTGCTCCGGGTGCACCATTCCCTGCAGGATGGCCTGTCTGCTCCGGGTGCACCATTCCCTGCAGGATGGCCTGTCTACTCTGGGTGCACCATTCCCTGCAGGATGGCCTGTCTACTCTGGGTGCACCATTTTCTGTAGGATGGCCTGTCTACTCTGGGTGCACTATTCCCTGCACCAAGGTCCTAAACTGCAGGAAATGAAGAAGTCAAGCTGAGCACTTGTAGTATGAGCGGGGCCCGTTGTTCCGGCTGCCCGGCTAGTTTAGCCCCGAAATAATCACATGGAGAGCTGTATTAATTAAATTGCTGCTCTAGCCTCTTATTGGCTAACTCTCACATCTTGATTAACCCATTTCTAATAATCTGTATGTCAGCATGTGACTGTGGCTTATCGGGAAAGGTTCAGTATGTCTGACCTGGCGGCTGACTCCATGGCGGCTCTCCCTGACTCTGACTTCTTTCTCCCAGAATTCAGTTCTGTCTACTCCACCTACCTAATTTTCTGCCTTATCAAAAGGCCAAGGTAGTCTCTTTATTTAACCAATGAAAGTAACACATAGACAGAAGACCCTCCTACACCATATCCCCTTTTTCTGTTTAAACAAAAAAGAAAGGC
>LOEQ01005405.1:76771-87297 GCA_001685075.1 Bramus lutescens
GGCCAGGCAGTGTTTAAATGAATACAATTTGTATGTTGTTATTTCGGGTGTAAAGCTAGCCGTGCGGGAGCCGGGCGGGAGGAAAAGCAGGCCTCCTCCCCTCATCGCTACAGAGAGGGTATCTTTCCCCTGCCCATTCTTAGTCTCCTAGATGAGTCAGAGGAAGTCATGGGCTTCTATGGAGTATGGAGCATACATCAAGCTTTATGCTAAAAATTGTAGTATTTGAACAGAAGGCGAAATTTCAGTCTCTTCGTTTTAAAATCAGATGTTTAGATGATAAATAGAATTAATTCTTGTTCAAACAAATGAAGGAGGAATTTCTGAAATGATACTATTTTATGAACCTCATTTCAGAAATTCTGCTTCCCGTGACCTGATATTTTTGTTGTTTTCTGTCTGCATTATTGACTTCTATATTCTGTTGAAATATACAGGCAAAGTAACAAAGAGACTCAGGATTAGAAGCAAACAGGTTTGCAGGACTGTTCTCTTCCATGTGACCATGCAGGTATTCAGGCTCCTTCCTGCTTGAAGCTATCAAGACTCCTTGAACAATCTAGGTATTCTATATCAGGACATTTTCTAAATTAGACTTAATGGAGCACCTATCATTTTTGCCTTCTTTATATGACTGTATACGTTGATACAGAAGACTTGAAATTACAGTTTCATTTTAACCCAAAAGAAGTTGTCTACCATTTTTGTCATACTAGCTAATAGATTCTGCTAAATCTTAATTAATGTCCTTAAAATGCATTAATACTCCAAGTTATTTCAGTGTTGATTGTCTTCCATCATAAATGTCTCATTTTTATACAGACTCCAATGGCATTTGTGTGTGTGTTCATTATGTATAAATTCATTGAAATGTATGGTTAAAATCAGGGTTGCTCTATTCAGGAGAGTCTGCTGTCTTTATTTGTTGAACTTATTAAAATCATATTAATTTGAGACTATTCAAAGTAAACTACTAGGGATTAATCCCTGTCTTATTTACTTATCATTCTACTAGTCATTTTTTATACCACTGTAGAAAGAATATGTGACATTGACAGTTTGAAAGATGAAGAGTTTCTTTGGCTCCTGTGTTCAAAGAGTAAACTATATCACATGAGTTGATTTAGGGAGGTATGGCAGAATAGAGCAATTCATATCTTGGTAGGCCGGGAAGCAGGGAAATGTAATGGCAGACCCTGGCTGACTTTCTTCTTCTTTTTCTCCTTTTACTCTGTTGGAGTCTCCATCCCATATGTTTTAGTTTATGTTTATTATTTAATTTATTTTTGACATTATGATGTAATTACATCCCCTTTCCCGTTCCTTTACCTCCCTCCAAATCCTCCTCTTCTGCTTTCTTTTGAATTGGCGGCCTCTTTTGTCATTGTTACATGCAAATGAGTATATGTATATGCATGTATTTTCCTTAATATAATCTGCTCAGTCTGTATAATGTTACTTGTATGTATCTTCCTAGGACTTGGTCATTTGGTGTACTCTTTCCTGAGGGAGATCATTGCTCCCACTCTCAACGTGGCTTAGTTGTCTGTAGTTTTTCATGTTGCTGTGATAAAACAATGAGAAAATATCTTATTTGGGGGAGGAAAGAGTTTATTTCCATTTATAGGATATGTCCATCATGGAAGGAAGCCAGGACAGGAGCTCAAAGCAGGGGCTCAGCTAGAGGGACTGAAGCAAAGACCTGGAAGGAGTGCGGCTTCCTGGCCTGCTCAGTCTACGTCAGTCATCTCAATCTGGTGTGAAAGCTCTGCCGTATTCCTAGGGAGTTGCTGGGCTTCAGGCTGCTTCCATGGCCTTTTACCTGTATTTCCACCAGAAGGGGCTGCCCACATTTAGGTAAATCTTCCTAATTCAAATAATCTTATCAAGAAGCTACTATGCAGGAGTAGCCAGCAGCTTAAACTTTAGTTGATTGCAGATCTTATCTCGTTGATGTCCAGGCTCAGGCAACACATCATGAGATACTTCTGCTTATATCTAGGTGGGTCACTGGCATTCAGTTCTTTCTCTCTGGACACATCCTCACAAGTACTTCAAGAGATGTGCCTCACCCATCACCTATGTGATTCCAAATCCAATAAAGTTGACAGTGAAGATTAACCACTTGGTAACTTTAATTCTAGAAATTATTTTACACAGTGTCCATGTTTATGATATTTATCTTGCACAAGAACAGTTCACAAAATATACAACAAAACCCACTTTAAGAGTTTTTTATTAATAAAGAGTGGAGAAGGGAAAAAAGGGGATGCATAGGCTTGTCTGAAAGAAACACGGCAAGAGAGTGTTTGGCAGGCGTGTCCACTTTTTAAAGGTAGTTCAGCACATGGGTATAGGGACTTGCACCATGCCACACATGTATATAGATTGCATTGCTTTAATAAACATGTGTATAGATTATGTAGGACATAAGACGCTAGGGTGACTAGGCAATTTGCCTGAATGATGATGGCGCAAGCGCGACTGTGGTATCTCGGATGATGATAGCACCTAGGGAGTCTAAGCATTTTGCCTGAATACTACTGATGTCTAAGGGACCCTGGTCATGACAATAATGACCTCTTTCAAATAAATCCTTTCCCACCCCTGTTGTCACTAAGAAGCCTTGAATGCATATTTTTGCCTTTGATGCAGTAGAATCAACATTAGATTGAAAGTGAGAAATATGGAGCTAGTTTTAGATATGCCATTTTGGTCGTGGGAATGTAAAAAGAGTAATTTGTCTCTCGTAGCTCATGTTCTCTCAGTGGGAGGCTGGCTGTTCCGATTTCATAATTATGATGGACAGAGTGTGAGTGCACTTTGAAGGCCATTCCTCAGGTGCAAAGATGTGGCAATCCTTGTTATATTCACAACAGAACATAATAGATCAACCGCGCTGAGTTCCCAATTTGCTCAGGTTCTGTACAAGGCACTGCAGAGTGATAAACATGAGTTAGAAGCCACAAGTTAAGTGTTGAAGATAAAAGAAACTGCCAGAAAAATATGATAAAAGATAAAAGATAACAGCTCAAAGAAAATATGAAAGCAATTGCAGGCTAAACCAGAGTGGCAGAGCTGAGAGGGTGGTAGGGATACTCTTTTGATCAGTGGGATGGAGAATGAATAAGGGGGGGTCTCACTGATCTTTTCTGCAGTCTCTGTGCTATGCCTTGGGGTAACCAACATCTGCTGATGCTTCCAGTCCCACATCTGATTTCTCCATGTATATCCTTTGGTTACCAAAAAGTAGGTAACAGTTCATTTGAAGCATCCAGACCCTGGACCTTCAAGGCACACCATGAGACAGGTGTGTTAGGAACTTGTGATTGGCCTACAAGCCATATTTTTGCTGAAAATGAAAGTCTCTTTATTTATAACAGCACGTTTCAAAGCTTCCATGGAGTTACAGAGGTTATCAATATCGTATTGCACTGTTTTAATACAACCTGCTTTGTGTATCAGTTAAGAGTGAGTTCATTTGGTCTCTAGAATGTGCAGTAAATTACCTTTTGAGCAAATACAAAAACAAAACCAGGGCAGAGGCCAAGACTAAACAAATAACTGCACAGGATTCAAGGTTGGCTAACTGAACAGTGCAATGACCACATGATTTGACAGGTGTTGGGATACTGTTATATTGCAGGAGCAATTGCAGTATAATTACAGTTATTGGTACCTGGTGTTTTCTTTTAGGATTTTAATTTTTTTCAAGTGGGCAAGTTTCTCATATTTAGAAACATACTGACAACATGGGAAGAAAATTATCAGATACATTAGACAAACTTTATATTGGTTGTCACTTAGTAATGTTGCTTGAATTCGCTAGAGCGAGACAAGGTACTGGCTTCATTAATTTTTTTAAAGCAGTGAATTAATACAATATAAACATATTCAGATTTGTGTCTATCCAACAGAAGGATGTAGATTAGACTTTTATACAATCATTCAGATAACCAAGCTATGGAAGGTCTATCATTTTTTTATGTATAGTTTTCAGGTTACACTGACCATCAACAGCTACCCAGCTGTTACAAGTTAGAGTCAGATGCACTGCCGTCGTTTTGTGACCATCACATTAGCCATAACTCAGTATGATGGTCGTCCAAACTGCAAAGGGTGCTTGGAACCAGAATACATCCTGAACCTAAAAGGAAAATGAGCCCCTGAAGGTGATCTATCAAGTTTCATCAGATGCAAGAACATATATCTGTGCCACTATAGAGCCCCTTTTTGTCTGTTTTGACTCACAAGGTCATAAAAACCCTTTAACTTATTTTCATCTTCAATCCTTATCTTTGGAACAGAAATAGATCTAAACCTTCCCTACACCATGGGAGTTTCCTACAGTCACAGACTAGCTACTGATTCCAGAACTGAAGCCTCAGCTTCTAGTCTTCTATCTCTAGAACTCATTCTTTCTCTTTACCTTGCTCCATGCATTTCTCCTTGCCTCATACTTTACTAAGAATGAAATGAACAAACATAGGAATTCCTAGATCTGCCAAAATGATAATAGAATCACACAAATAAAGTGACTGAGGTATAACTACTAAGTGATATTGTAGACAAATGAAGCCTAATATGTTAAGGGGTGAAAAGCAATGCAGTTTGTTTAAATAATCCATTTAAGGTACCATGAAAAAGGCAAATAGTTGAAAAAAATAAAACCTTAGGTCTCAATCGAGGGCTTTAATAAGCTTTCTTGGAAACAGAGAATGACCAAACATAACTCTGGTAGCAACTTTTTCATCCTGATTTTAAAACGAGTTCCTCACAGAACCGATTCCATTTGTAGAGTTTGATATATTCTCTGGCAGTGATCCATGGTTCCATACTAAGGAGAAAACAGTCCTGCAGAAAAAGAATTTTAGAAACAAACTTAGGACCCAGATGAGTTTGGCAATTTTAGATTTAGCCAATGCAGGACGAGCTCCTGACAGAATCCAGATACTACAGATGATTTTGCATACATTATTCTGTTTATTCTAATGTAATTGCATATGAACAAAATAGAATTTGTATTATCTAGAAGTCTAAGGTCTTCATGCTATTTTTAGGTTCTTTTAGAATGGAAGAATAGTATGTGGATTTAGTTTTTTTTTCTCTCTGATTAGTTCAAACTTTTCAAAAGTTTGCTTTGCTTTCAGAAAGAACCAGAGACCTCAGAGTAGAAGGAGACATCAGCAGCATCACATCTGCTTTATCCTTGTCCCTGTGAAAACAAGAGCTCTTGTACCACTCTTCAGCCATGAAAGCACAGCAAGCCATTGGTTAAGCTATGAGAACAATATATGCTAGATCGTTGTACTGACATGCCCTGCTCACTGTTTGCTGACCTGATAGCTAGGGCCATCAAATTTTTAGTGTGGTTTGGGTTTTATTTTATTTAAAACAGAAAGCATATATCAGATGGGTAGTATTAATGCTTTACTCAGCATAAAAATAATTTCACTGTGGCACATTCATGCTGTGTTATTATGCCTTGCTTTTAAGTATCCTACTCCTCCACTATACTCCCATTTCCCAACTGCCCTTCCTTGCCTGCCCATATCCCATTCGACAAATAATCCCCACTTCTGCTGAGCTCTCATATGTAATCCATTAATCTGTTCCTACCTGCTCTTAAGAATACTTCCTTCCCTGTCACAGCCCCCTTTACAATTTCATCACACAGACGTATATGTTTATATGTAAAATGTCTAAATTTATATATTTATGTAAAATATAAATATATAAATTTAAATCTAGAGTCCAGACATGACATTTATCTTTATAAATCTGGCTTATTTTGTTTAAAATAATCATTTCGACTTCCATCCATTTTTTCTTCTCATGTCATAATTCTAATTTTCTTATGGATGAGTAAAATTCTACCGTGCAAGTGTAGCATTTTTCGTTATTCATCTGTAGATGGGTGTCCAGATTGGAACCGTTTCCCAGTTCTAGTGCAAGTGCATGGTTAGTGAACCACTGACTGCTCTGTATACTCACTGCACTTAGGAGCAGAAATCTGAGAATGGATGAGTAAGAGTTGCAGCGGCTTGTTGACTTAAATGACTTTTGGTTACCATAAGGCAGAGGACATTACTAAGGTCCACACTGCAGAAAAGAGTAAGTCATTGTTGCAAAGACAGATAGAAATATGTAAAAATTTGGAACCACTAATTACCAAGACCACTATTTATAACTGAGTTTTAATTGCTTCATATTCAAATGACTCAAATAAAACATCACATTTTCCCACTTCCCCATGATTTAAGTAGGTAAAATAGCATTCTAGAATCATTTTTTTCCATTTAGAGGAGAAAGTACCAGTGTCCATGGCTTTAATGAGTTGCTGACTTCCATTTAAATGGGAAAAACCACAAAGAAACAAACAAAAACTGTTGGGGCTAGAAAGATGGCTCAGTGGGTTATGGTGTCTATCACCAAACCTGACAACCTGGTTAGATTCCCAGGACCCACATGATGGAAGGAGAGAACCAACTCCTACCCATTGTTCTCTGACCTAACACTCATACCATGGAATGCTCACATATGCACACATGTATCACACTACACAACATAAATAAAAGTATGAGAAGAAAAAATATGTGTTTATCTTTGTTTAGTAAATACATGGATAGAAGAAACCCACAATATTTACAACATTAAATTATTTACATTTTTCTTCCCTTTCCCCCTACCCAAAATGACAATAGTGAAGAATAGTACAAAAATAGTCTACTATGATATGATTTCTGCCCTATAATCAGTCTCTATGTATTTGCTACAGTTATGGCCTGAAGCCTATCTGAGAAGTCCTCTTTGAGAATTTATTTCATTATGGAAAGAATGAGTCAGGAATGATTTGGAACACTGAATTTTGGTTGCACAAAGAGATATTCAAGGTAGCCTTTTTACATCAATGGAGGGAGAATCATGTTGGTGAGTGTGTCCAGAGTCACTGTGGCATTGGGGCATTTTGATCCATTGAAATTACAAGATAATTGACAACTGTTGTGTGGTGCAGTGGGAATGAGGGAAATTCCATGCTCTTGAAACCTCTGCCTTCTACAAGTGTTGCCCTGTAGGGATCACAGGAATGGTCAGTGTGCTTGCATGCAGTACTCTTTCAGGGAAGAAGGATCTGGAATGTGTTTGTATATTTAAATAAACATACATGTCTGTCCTTGCATTCTTCTGGAGAGAATATGATCTCTACAGGAAGATGTCTAAGGCGTAGGCCAAATAATACTCAGCTCGGCAGAATACCTTCTCTCTCAGATTTAGAATTTCTGTGTGTCAGTAAGTAGTGCTCCTTAAAAACCTGGAGTTATGGCTGTGTGTCTCCTTCAAAACCTAGTCCTACATGTAACACTAATTCATAGTACACTGGACTATAGCTATGTTTGAAGTTATGATCATTAAATAAATAGTTAAATTATACTGGGAGTGTTGAGGTGGAACTTAATCAAGCATGACTGGTATCCTGTATAAGAAAGGATGAGGACAGGCCAGACTGGGGAAAGTAGAAGACAACAGGCAGACAGTATTGTCAGATTCTGCCATGTTATTATCCAAGAGAGGAGAATGGAAGAAATGACCAGTTAATGTTCTTAAAATCCCATTGCTCAAAAGCAACCTCTGTTGGGTTTTTAGGAAAAGAAATTAAAAACAAGAAATTACTCATTTTATTGTTAAGCCAATGACTGGAATTTATATTGTGCTTGAATAATGCATAATCCTTTAGGTCGGGAAAGCTACTGCATGGCCCAGAGTCTGATGGCTCAACGTGGCGAAGAATAATATTGGTTTTGTTGTCTGGTTAAGTTTAGACATTCTCTTGCATTCTAAAAGTAGTAACCACACCCAGCTTTGGGTTGTCCAGAGTTTATGTTTCATCAAAGAATCTTGCTTTAAATGTTGAGCTAGGTTATGTCCTACTTTGCCACTCCTCACCCACTAGACTTGTGACTGATAACATTGCATTCTCACTCTGCCTGCAGGTTGCCAGGACAGTGAAACGCAGAATAAGTGACAATTAAGTGTTCAGTCCTAACCAGGACACTTGTACCACCTCCTCTAAGCTACAGGGAACCTTATAGAAGATTTAAAAAAATCATGCAAACTGGGTCTTAGGAAGAAGAGCTGCAAAATGCTGACTTCATCTTCAAGCACAACATAGCCATTGTGGTCATAATCTCATAGCTGAGTGGTTATCTGCCCTGGGCCAATCATGAATTGAGGAGGAGTTCATGAGGCCCTACCCTACCCTGATGGAAACATTGTCTACTGATATATTCTGAAAGAGAAACAGTTGTCATCTTCAGTGACCTGATTAGCTCCAGTGATTAGTTCTAATTCCCTGGTCACACAGTCAGCTCTGAGTAAAAGAAATGAGTCACAAAATAAAACAAAAAGGCATGAATATGATAAGGGAACTGTATGGGGAAGAAAGGAAGGAGAGAGATGAGGTGGCATGAGATAAAAAAGGGAAGGAGGTGAGGACAAACAGAATGTACTATATACTTCTAGGAAATTGTCAACAAGTTTTGCTTTTATTAAAAATATGGTGGTTTTTTTTTTCAAAAGGAAACATCTTCAGCAAATGGTGCTGGCATAATTGGATGCTGACGTGGAAAAATGCAAATAGATCCATATCTATCCCCATGCAGTAAACTCAAGTACAAGTGGATCAAAGACCTCAATATAAATCCAGTCACAGTGACCCTAATAGAAGAGAAAGTGGGAAGCAGCCTTGAACACATTGGCACAGGAGATCAATTCCTAAAGATAACCCCAGTAACACAGACACTGAGTACAACAATCAATTAATAGGACCTCCTGAAACTGAGAATCTTCTGTAAGGCAAAGGATACAGTCAATAAGACAAAACAGCAGCTACAGAATAGGAAAGGATCTTCACCAACCCCACATATGACAGATTGCTGATCTCTAATATATATATATAAAGAAATCAATAAACTAGACACCAAAATAACAAAAAAATCAAAATGTGAAAATAGGGTAGAGATCTAAACAGAGAATTCCCAACAGAAGAAACTCAAATTGCATAAATACACTTAAGGAACTGCTCGACAACACCCTTAGCAATTATGGAAATGCAAATCAAAATGACTCTGAAATAGCATCTCACACCTATCAGAATGGCTAAGACCAAAACCACTGATGACAGCTTATGCTGGAGAGGATGTGAAGTAAGGGGAACAGTCCTCCATTACTGGTGGAAGTGAAAGCTTGTACAGACACTTTGGAAATCAGTATGGCAGTTTTTCTGAAAACTGGAAGTCAACCTCCCTCAAGACCCAGCGATACCACTTTTGGGTATATACCCAAAGGATACGCAATCACACCAGAAGGACATGTGCTCAACTATATTCATAGCATCATTATTCGTAATTGTCAGAACCTGGAAACAACCTAGATGCCCCTCAACTGAAGAATGGATTAAAAAACAAACAAAAAGTCTTTTTGCAAGGCTACAATTACCCTGATACCCAAAACACAAAGACATCACTAAGAAAGATAATTACAGACCAGTCTCACTCATGAACACTGTTGCAAAAATATTCAATAAAATACTGGCAAGCCGAATACAAGAACACATCAGGAAAATCATCCACCGTGAGCAAGTAGGCTTTATTCCAGAGATGCAGGGATGACTCAATATATGAAAAATTGTCATTATAATCTACCATATAAATAAACTGAACAAAAAGAACCCCATATGATCATCTCATTAGGTGCTGAAAAAGCCTTCGACAAAATACAACATCCCTTCATGATAAAGATCTTGGAGAAAGCAGGGATACAAGGAACATACCTAAACATAATGAAGGCAAAATACAGCAAGAAAACAGCCAACATCAAACTAAATGGAGAGAAACTCAAAGCAATCCCACTAAAATCAGGAAAAAGGCAAGGTTGTCCACTTTCTCCATATCTATTCAATATAGTACTTGAAATTCTAGCTAGAACAACAAGACAACAAAAGGAGATCAAGGGGATGCAAACTGGAAAAAAAAGTCAAACTCTCACTGTTTGTTGATGATATGAGAGTTTGCATAATATAATAGAATTTTTGAAGCCAAAAATTCTACCAAGGAACTGCTACAACTCATAAACACCTTCAGTACTATAACAGGGTACAAGTTTAACTCATAAAATCAGTAGCCTTCCTTCATACAGATGCTAAATGAGTTGAGAAACAAATTAGAGAAACATCACCTTCACAATAGCCACAAATAACATAAAATATCTCTAGAATAACTCTAACCAACCAAGTGGAAGACCTAGATAACAAGAACTTTAAATCTTTGAAGAAAGAAATTGAAGAAGATACCAGAAAATGAAAAGATCTCACATGCTCTGGGGTAGGTAGAATTAACATAGTAAAAATGGCAATCTTACCAAAAGCAATCTACAGATTCACTGCAATGCCCAGCAAAATCCCAGAAAAACTCTTCACAGACCTTGAAAGAACAATGCTCCACTTTATATGAAAAAGCAAAAAAAAAAAA
>LOEQ01005405.1:99932-150282 GCA_001685075.1 Bramus lutescens
GGGAGCCTAGTCTGTTTGGATGCTCACCTTCCTAGACCTGGATGAAGGAGGGAGAACCTTGGACTTCCCACAGGGCAGGGATCTTTGACTGCCCTTTTGACTGGAAACGGAGGGGGAGAGGGAGTCTGGGGAGGGGGAGGGAAATAGGAGGAGGTGGAAACTTTAATTTAAAAAAAAGACTAGCACTTTTTTCCTTTTAAGTTAAAAAGATCTGGCAGCACCAAACTCCTGCTGGGCTAAAAAACTCTGACCTGGTCTAGAGGAATACTTCTGAAATTATTTGGAAGATAAAGTAAGGAAATTTTGGTGTGATTTGTTCCAACATTAATAAATCAAGACTACTAGTTTTGTTGTGTAATTTTCAATTTAGTGTACTAATTTTACTTATGGTGAAATTAATGAGTTTTTTCCTTTTTCAAAAACTATTTTTATGTCTAGTTTAATTCAAACAATCAAAAACAGTTTAACAGAAAGTAACTGTGGTAGTGTGGAACTCATAAAGAAGAAAAATAAGAAAGGCTGAGGTTGACATGTTAATTACTGAAACAAACTTTCAATCAAAACACTCTGGATGTTCTTTTGGCAGGTACTTATTGATGCAAATTGAATGAAAGATGAAGTAAGCAGATTGCCATTTAAATCTTAATTAAATTAAGACTTACACATTAGTCCAATCTTTCTGAGTTCTCAATAAACAGGGGACAAGACTAAGAAAAAGAAGGGAAAAAATTAAGATGCAGCTTAGCTTGTTTGTAATTTATCATTTACAACCCAAATGAGAAGATGAAGAAAAGGAGATAAAGATAAATTCCCTGAAGCTTCTCCAGTGGCATCTTTGAAATTGCATCAATTATATTTGTCTATCACCATCCATCGCTATATTCCCCACAACGACATAGTCTTGCAGTGTTTGGAGCCCTCATGTTACTTAGCCACATTTCTGTCATAATTGCAAAGCAAACTTACTTAGAAAGCACTGTTGGACTTAGTGTATATTTGGGAAAGAAACCCTGCTTTGAAGTCTGCTGCAAATTATGGTGTACATGTTATAATTATAGTTTATTTAATCAGATTTTCTCATCCTATTCCAAAGACAGGGAAACAAGCCGGTTTTATGGTGGCCTTACACAAAGTATCTTGTAGGCTATCCAATCTGATGATTCTATCATTGACTTCAAGTAGCTTTTGAAGCTGTCTGTGGCAGTCTCTAATACCCAAAATGTAAATGACTTTAGCTTAATAAAAATATATTGAGCATCACTTTAAACACTGCTTAATGTCAAACGCCAGTGTTACAGAGATGAAACATGCCGTGTCTTCCTGTCAATGAGTTTATATTCTGCTATTAGAAGCAGTTATGTAAATAAATAAATGTCACACAGTATACCACATGCTGTAATTCCAGCAGAGTTCAAAGCACTCCAGGAGAAAAACAAAGCAGGCAGCAGCTGCCTCTATATAGCAATAACATATTAAATAAGAAGACACAAATTGAGTCCTGCAGAATATCAACAAAATATCTCTTTTTTTGTCCTGCTTAACTCCAAGCTTATGTTGGGTTCTTTTCTTTCTTTTGTATACTGATGAAAATTCTCCTTCAAAACATTTAAGTAAATTAGGTCAGAAAATACTACCAAATAATTCTTTGTGTATAAACAACTTTGAAAAGATATATCCATGATGGAAAGTAGACACATCTTGAAAAAAATGTTTAAATGGATGCTATTATTGATTAGAATTATAAATTTAAGATTAAGTTGTTACTATTGAAAGTCTATTTAGGAAACCAGAATTAGAAACCTATGTGCCTAAAACCTATGTTTAAAATTTGAGATATTGGAGCCCCGATTATAGGAGTTTGACATTTGAGCAGCAGGCTAACCCTGACAGGAACAGTCATAGTCTCTAGCACCAGGCTAGCCCTGACAGGAATGGTTATGGTCTCTTGTATTCAGAATCAACTGTGAAAAACTCTATGTTCATCAGTGAAGCTTCCATTGCCTTCTTTGCAATCTATAGTACATACAATCTTAAAAGTCCAGTATTAGAATCAACATGGCCTTGACCTCTTTGTCCTATATTCTTTCATGAAACCATGGTGCCAAGCCATACCAGTGAGTGTCAACCATTGGGGGAAAGAAAGGGGGAAAAGAAATGGTAGTTATGCACATTTGAAAATTGTCTTCTCAGAGACCTGTATTAAACTCACCTGACTGATAAGACTGTATCTACTGAGAGCAAGTGGAAATTAAACCGCTGAGGTGACTGATACTAACCAGTCATCTTGAAGACACCTTGAAGCTTCAGGGGTTTTTTTGTTTTGTTTTTTTCTTTTTGTTTTGTTTTGTTTTGTTTTGTTTTTCAGAAAACCTGCTTCAACCATTTTATTAGACCAGCATAATTTCTGGTCTTTTTTTTTACATTTTTTGATTGATATTTATTGAGCTCTACATTTTTCTCTGCTCCCCTCCCTGCCTCTCCACTCCCCCTTCAAACCTTCCCCAAGGTCCCCATGCTCCCAATTTACTCAGGAGATCTTGTCTTTTTATACTATCTACTTCCCATGTACATTAGATCTGTGTAAGTCTCTCTTAGTGTCTGCATTATTGTCTAAGTTCTCTGGGATTGTGGTTTGGAAGGTGGCTTTCTTTGCTTTATGTTTAAAAACCACATGTGAAGCTTCAGTTTGTGCAACATTAAAGTTTCAGTCTATTCCAGCTTATCAATGTATGCAAAATTCACAGTGTCCTGCACTCAAACCATTAAGATTTATCACTCTAAGCAGCAGGGTCTATATGACATTATATTGTCTTATTATTTTACACTACCGTGCAAATTGGGTCCAACTGGCCTATCAAGGTTCATGGAGAAGATGAAAAAGTGGCTGAGAAGCATGTTCCCCATAATATACTAAATGTTCCCATTACATTACACAATCTAGGATCTATGGCAAATTGTACCAGACAAATGTTGAGTAGATAAGAGTCTATCTGATTTGCATTCAGCTTCAAGAAGACAGTTTTTGAAGTGATTTTGGTATTAGATACTATGTCCTCGAAAGAGCCATAAATCTTGTTTGTATCACGAAAGCTTTATGAAGTCTCTATTAAAATGAAACCTATCATCCACCTTCTACCTTGATTCCGCTTTACCGAGTATATTCTCCAGCTTCAAAAGACATAATGGGTGTAGTTGCCTTTTTTCCAAGGCCACGTTCTATTGAGCAATGAAAGTGTATTTAATGTTTAAAGAGGGCAGGAGCCTAGATAATAAAGCTCAGTGGTGGACTGGTCACTTAATATATGTAAGATAGTATTTAATACACAGCACTGCAAATATACATAGCCAGCTCTCAGTCTCTCTGTCTCCCTGTCTCTGTCTCTCTGTCTCTGCCTCTTTCTCTCTGCTGTGTGTCTTTGTGTCTGCGTGTGTGTGTGATGAAGACAAATTGAGTAGGGTTCTTTCAGCTATCTACAATGAAGAGTTACAATTATGGAGGATAGAAACTACATTCTATTACTGAATATTATATTGCAGGACATGTTTACCACTACCTAGCTGGAGCAGAGAGCCACTTATCAGTGGTCACAACACTGAAGAAAAAGATTTTCAAAAGTTTTCAGTTAGTAGTAATTTCAGTTATACATAGATGTTAGTTGAGCTTGTAAGACATTTTCAAGATATTGGGAAAGAGAAAAATGAGCCTTGGCTGTGGGTAGTCATTACCATGGGGAAGTGTTTGCTTCTATTCCATAATACTGCTTATACTAACCAATAAATCACCATTAGATTCTTTTTACTCCTCGTTAGATGGTGAAATCAACAGATTTTAATTGCTTAAATAAGGTATGCAATTGTTGTCTTGCTCCCTTCAAGAAGATTTAAATACAGGAAGGAAAGAGAAACTCTGCAGATATTCTCTAATTATTGCTCTATCTTTTCTGGAAATTACGCTTACTTGCTTTTTTGCATTTCTATAAAGTAGTCCCTCGTGGCCCCTTACAACCCCAAAATAAAAGTTAGTATCTTGCCTGAACAGAACACTAAGGATGACTGACTATATGTCAAAGGGAATTCTCTATTTGCCTCCATCCTCGAGAAACATGCCTGAAGGCCCTTGTTTGATCCCTGGGACTACACAGCGGAAAAAGACAGAATAGATATTCACAAGATGTCATCTGATCTCCACATGTCAATTGTGCCTTGTGCATACACAAGTAGAATCATAATAAAAACAAACAAACAAACAAATAAACATGCCTTTAGTTTCACAAAGACTCCTGCAGGATACCTGAAGAATCTCAAGCAAAAGCAGAAGTAGCAGGCTTGCTTGCGCAAGGCTCACTATCTGGGCTAGGATGACTCATCTGTACTAATGCATTAGAAGATCATCATTTGCTGGGGTACCATGATGGCTTAAGGCTCTCCCATCACCATTGTAATTCTTAATCATGTTTACAATTGTCATCACAATCTCAAAATTATGTAGTTTGTCCTGATTTGGAACCAGTATTATGTAGGAGCAGGCATTGCACTTTCTGGGGGCACGTATTATATTTCAAAATGTTTGACAGAACTCTGCTACTTGATGTCTGGAGTCACTGGTCTCATTTGGATATTAAAAAAATAAATGACTGTCTAATCCCTGCAGATCAATAGATACCATATTTAATAGATCTCATGAAAAGCCACCTCAGCTTTGAAGGTTCCAGCCTCAAGGGAAGAAAAGAGACTATGATTAACCTTGCACTTGAAGGTATTGAATGAAACTGTAGGTTGAGATGATTGTCAGGACCATAACAATTATATGATTTATTGAAGTTTTACTATTACTAACCATGGTATCATTCCCTGCTGTTACAACATGCCTCATGACAAACTTGGAAGCCTTTCATCAGAGGTCACTGGTAATCAGTGGAATTAATTGAAAAATTGTAAAAATGAATTTGATTGGTTAATGAAGAAAAGTTGATGAAAGTTTCATTTTTTAATATATTCAAGGCATTTAAAGTAGTTTTGTAGCTCCCTGAGAATTTACTTTGTGTAACCTCAAACCCACATATTCACTATGCCAATCATTTTCATCTGATAGATAAAAGAGAACCTGGCCAGTGAAACATTGTGCTGCAGTTTAGGTCGCAATTATATAAAGTTCTCCATATCTAATGGGCTGTTGAGATGGCTCCATGAGTAAGTGCATTTGTCACCAAGCCTAATGATTTAGGCTCCATCTCCAGGACCCACATGGTAGAGGGGGAGAACCAACTTCTACAAGTTGTCCTCTGGTCTCCACATGCATGTACATGGCAAGTTTGCACAGGTACACGTGCAAACATGAACTCACACACAAACTAATATTAAAAACTTTTCTACCTCTAACTGGTCACGACTCTCCCCTCCTCTGATTGATACACACCATGACTACTTTGCATTTCGTGTAAATATTTTGTGTCACCAAACAGTAGAAAGAGGCAATACTGTTTCTCTAGTAAAATTCTCAGGACATCGCACAGAATTATAGCCAATTGGTTAGAATTTTGACTAACTGAATGGATATTCCCATGATCAAGAACTCTGATTCAATGGTCAGTGAAATTAATCTGAGATTCTTGGCAGTAAAACATTAGGCTTCATTACCAAGCCTCTCTTTACTGTTTCGTTCATAAATATGTCAAACATCTGTACTTAAAGTCTGGATTGAACTTAGTGCTGCCTAATTATATATTCTGAAATGGTTATAATTTGTTATATGTTTTTAATCACATAAAATATATTTTAACGGTAATAAAACTAATAACCCAATCAGAACTGGAAAAAAATCTAAGTAGAAAACATCTCAACCAAGAAGTTCCAAAGAAGACATATAAGCACAGGAAAAGATGCCTCTGAATTTTCCTTTGGAACATTCCAATTGAAAACAGTGATGATACATATCTCTGCAAGTACTGGTGTCACTAAATAAATTGCAATGGTAAAGTGAGAAAGTGAAGAAATGAGAATAACCTTTGACTGCTGATGAGAAGACAAAATGGTGCCTCAACTTTGAAAGATTCAATTTTTACAAAGATAAATATAGACTAATTAATTTTGAAACCACAAGCCTCCATATTTATCCATTTAGGCAAAAGTCTTATTTCTACAAGACTTGAAACAAAAAGCAATATTTTTCATAATTAATTAACCAAAAGTAGGAACAAATGAGAATTTCTTCCATGCATGAGTAGTTTTTTAATGTACTCATTTATATAATGCATTCATATAATAAAACAACAGCAAGCAATTATATTTAAAATTAAACCATGGAAAATCCAGGTTAACTGAAATGAACATTACTAAGTCAAATAAGCACTTAAAAGGCTGCAGACTATAGTATTCAAACTGTATGGAATTTTGGAAAAATATGAAAATATATAAATGGTTTTAGATTAGTTGTTGCCAGGGATCTGGGGAAAGACAGGATTAAAGGTGAAATATGGGCATATTTTCAGGATGGCAAATTTTTCAGTATGCTGAAGAGATGACTGGTTTATGAGATTAGGCTGTCAAAATCTATCACAGAAAGCATAAACTGTAATATATACAAGTTTTAAAGAGGCTGACTGAGCCCAAAAGAAGGAATGTAGACTGTTGAAAATCTAACAGCATCTTATGTATGAAACAGCGTGATCAAGAGCCATGGTGATAGAGGAGCATCTAAGTCACTTTGCGTTTTAATAGAAACTGGAGCATAAATAAGAAGACAAAGATGGAATGATGACACTGTAATGGATGAGAGCTGAGACACCAGGGTGCACTCATACTTGGTTTAATATAGACAGATATGGACACAAAAGAGTTGTTTATTGCTACATGTACATACATCGGTTGATATAAACACATAAATGTTGGGCCCAGTAGAAATGACACACACAGTAACATCAAGCATCTCTAGCACCCAGCTACTGGTTCCTAATTCTAACTCTTTTATAAAATGAACCAGAGTGTATTGGAGTAAGGTCTTATTCTAACATTGAAATCGTATGAGTCCCTAAATATCTTGTAGTATCAAAAGAAAATTAAGCAGAAAAGTTAATGATTCTAAATGTCTCTTTAAAAATACCTAAAGGTAGATATATTTAAAATAAATGAACTCATTTGGTTCTAGATGTTAGACTGAATGAACAACCATGCTGGTTGAGGGATTCTGCTGTGTGACAGAGAAATAGGAAGGGAAACAGCTATGGAAAAAGGATTGTGCAAGTGACCTGGATTCATTTTATGATACCCTGCTATTGCCTCTCTGAAAACCAAATATGCCTTATGAGTGCTTTTCCACACACCAACTCATGAGTATTTAGGGGTGCTTTATCAAAAAAAACAACATAAAACTTTTACACACACAAACATGGGTATAGATAGATAGATGATAGATAGATGATAGATTTTAAAGATTAAACATCCTTATAGGAAATATGGGTACTTCTGGAGTATTTTATTAATGTATCTTGTTTCTATTGCTCTAAAACTGTTCAAAATAAAATTTATTTTAAATGCTAGCTTTTATAACTCTATGAATAGGAAAATGGAATCATATATAAGTTTTTTTTTCAAATTCCAAAGCTGGAGTTTATTCTCATTGTATTTATTATGATGAGAATATGATATAAATCAAGAAAGGTTTTCAAAAAATACATATCATTTCTCTTCATGGGTTTGAAGGTCAGGAGTTGCCTTTGTGTTGAATTAATCTTTAAATTTTTCTTTTGTTTTGCTTTGTTTTTTTTAAAACTAAGTCTCATTATATAGCCCTGGTTTGCCTGGAAGTCACTGTATAAAACAGTCTGGCCTCGAACACATGGAGATCCTCCTGCCTCTGGCTCCTGAATGAACACTAGAATTAAAAACATGGGCCACCATGCCCAACTTTACCTAAACATTTTAAGAAAAATTGGCTATTAGAAAAAAAATTCTGAAAACAGAAGTTATTAAAATTTGCCCTATAATCTGTAACTTAGCAGATAAATATTTAATAACTCTTCCTCTGCAATCTAGACACTGATTTTAATTTATATTTTCCTATTTCCATTTCCAACCATATTTGTTATCTACTCTCAGTGAACAATGGTTGACTTCTGTCTTAGTCACTGTGATATTACCATGAAGAGACACCATAACCAAGGCCACTTTTAGAAGAAAACGTTTAATTGGTAGCTTGATACAGTTTCAGAGGTTTAGTCCATTATCATCATGGCAAGCATGGTGGCAGACAGAAAGGCACTGGAGAAGTAGTTGAGAACTCACATCTGATTCGTAAGTTTCAGGCCAAGAGAGAGCTAGAGTGGGCCTGGAGTGGGCTTCTGAAACCTCAAAATTGACCACTAGTGGCACATTTTCTCCAACAAGGCCACTCTTCCTAATCCTTTTTAAAAGGTTTCACCAACTATGGGAACCAAATATTCAAATACATGAGTCTATGGGGGGGGGTCATTCTTACTCAAACCACCACCGTACCTCTGTGTTCTCATCTCCATAACTGTATCCCATAACTATACTCATTACTGTGTGAACACAAATCTGTCATTGTGAAGGCCTGATGAACCTACTTTTATCTATTGTCTATGTAGCCAGAGGTTGACCTGGAGTGTCCTACCCTATCACTTTCTATCTCTTCTTCAGATGCAAGGTCCCTCACGGAACTGGAGCTCAGTGACTGAGAAGACAAGGTGCTCAGTAAAAACCTAGAAATCCACCTGTTTTTATTGCCCAAAGCTAGGATTATAGCTATGGCTCATGCCTGACGTTTTGAGTTAGTACTGCCAAATGGATTCCTTCTGTTTGTATATTAGGCACCAACTGAGCCATCATTCCAGCCTCCAAGTTGAGCATATTCTAATGGTGTCCTCAGTCTAGTGACGGACACTTATGAGAAAACACATTTAATTCTTCAACTGCAATATTTTGTAATTTATAATTCAAATTCAGGAGTTTGCCACATGAGTTTGCATAGCAACAGGTTCAATAGTCATTCAAAGCTGCCCTTTCTCCTAATATGCCTCACTTCTAAAGTACTGGTCAAGAGGATTGGCACTTTCTTTTTGTACCTGATTTCTGCTTCTTATTTCAGTAGAAGCTACATTTACTTCAACAGATTATGAGCAAGACTTGATACAGTCTTTGTTCCTAAGTTAATATCAGACTTGAAGAAGAGGGTGATTAGCTCTGAGCCTCTTCATATATGCAGTGATCACACAGAAGAGAACAACATCTCTAATGTAGAGAGTCCGTCTTTACTTCTCCATTCCTCCATAACTTCTTTATACATTGGCATTATTATTTAGAAAATAAGCTTTCCAGACATTGCTTTGGAGACTAATGTGAATTACATTTTCATAGCTGTTGTGTCACACTATTCCTAGGAATTATATTTGGAAGTCAGCCAGGTGCAGAAGGGAAGCCCCCAGATTTAAAGGTAGACCATCTAGGCTTGAGTGCTGCCTCTGCCTGTTGGCAATGTGTGGGCCCAGCTTCTTTAGCAGTGAAAGGAGGGAAACATGAGTTCATTGCGTTGATCCGAGCATGAACAGAAGCTGTGCCTTTTTAGAGTATGCCTGGCACCTGCCAGGTAGGTATAGAGGACTCTTATTTTGATAAGAAAGGAATATAACAGAGGTTAATGAGAAAAGAGAAAAATCAATGTGTCTGAAAATTGAATATCAGTGTGAAAGTAAAATTAAAATCTGAGACCTCATGTCAAGTTGGGGGGGTTGTTTGTTTTTTGGGGGTTTTTTGTTTTGTTTGGTTTGGTTTTTTGGCGGGGTTTCTTTGTAACTTTGGAGCCTGTCCTGTCCTGTCCTGGAACAAGCTCTTGTGGACCAGGTTGGCCTCGAACTCACTGAGATCTGCCTGCCTCTGCCTCCCAAGTGCTGGGATTAAAGGCATGTGCCACCACCGCCTGGCTCATATTAAATTTCTTAATATGTGCATATTTAAAACCTGAAATAAGATGAGAGAAGGTGGACAGGATTTTATAATTTCCAGTGTATGTGTTATACTATTTTAAATATTAAGAAGTGTTTTTCTCATTCTCTGGAAGCTATCATTTGGAAAAAGAAATTTCAAGTCACAAATCAGGCAATAATATTAATAATACAAGGAAGTTTTGATGACTTGAATAAAAAATACTTATACTCCCAAGTGATTTTTTTAAAATTCCAGTGGCAAATATATGAAGATAAACTTTAAAATAATCTCCAAAGGTGCTCAACACATGAGCAGTCAAAGATATGAAGAATAAAACCAAATTCAATATCACTACCCACTTGCAAAAATGGCTAAAATTGGCAAAACAATAATATTGAGCGTTGGCAGGGTTCTAGAAAGTCCTGGAAAATGACCCTCATATAAATCTAGATGACTATAACCTCTATGTGAGAGATAAATGATATAAGGCCTGGGAAATGTACAATAAGGTTATATGGATGCCAGTTCTGTATCCTAGCAATTCTCAGCAGTTCCTTGATGCTGTTGGTGGTTCCGTGCATGTTAAGTCTCTAGCAGAGGAAGAATACGTCATAGAAAATGACAAATAAAACAGTCTACACAAAAGAAATAAGTGTGTGTGTGTGTGTGTGTGTGTGTGTGTGTACAAGATTTGTAGAAAAATACTCAGAGCATCCATACATATAGAAAGAAGAACTTAGAAGTAAACCAGATGACTATCCCCTAGGAAAATGGAGTGAACCTTGTGCTACATTCCTGAAATAAAATGCTTCTAATACAAAGTGATCAAATATGACAGTCAATGGCATGGAAAAAAATACCCAGAAATCTTTCTAAGAAGACTGCTAACTTTGTGATTCTATTTACATGAGATTCATAGCAACAAAAAGCAGAACAATGATCACTGATACATTGTAGTCACTGGGAGAAAAACTGAAGAAATCTTTGGCCTGATGAGAACAATATCTCTTTTTTGTGGTCACTTGCTACACATATTTGACAGAGTTCATGAAACTGAAACTTTAAAAATTTTGCAGTATACAATATATAAATGACACCTTAATTTTAAAATTAAAAAATTGAAACTAAGAATGAAATATCCTCTATAATTTAAGACAAAGTACCACTTAAACAACAGTTTTTGAGTGCCAGACCATGTCTAGTCTCTGGCACTGCAACCAAAGTGACAGGGCCACTTTCCAAGGGTAACCTGAGGTCTGGAGGTAAAATAACTTATGCCTCAAGAGGTCAGGGTCCTCCTACTCCACAACCATGTCTTACAGAGGCCAGGGCGACATTTTCTTGATGGACATAGTTTTTGTGTGTTCAGGTGTCAAGATCATACCCTATAGGCCTCCGTTTCCATTCATACGTCTCTCACCTTTAATAAATTTGACCTTTCCTTGATGCTGGTGGTGGTTCCCTGCATGTCAAGTCTCTGCCACAGGAAGAATACATCATAGAAAATAACAAATAAAACAGTGTATTTTTGTGTTGATCCACAAAACACTTAGTTTGGGTTCTAAGCAGTGGTCTGATAAATTGAGTCTATTTGTCTTCTGTTTATTCCCTTTAGTGAGATTTTGTGGAGCCATTTAATTGGCATCTCTTTTTAATCCTCTGACCAACCTTTGCCTTTTCCACTCCTTCTAGAGAAAAGTGAGAAAGGACCCTCTCCAAATCGATCTTTGGAGTGCTGTGTCATCTAGTCAATTCCAGTTACATTAGAGCTGACATGGAGAAATGGGTGCCCATTGTCAGTGCTCTTATTCCTGTTCATGTTTCTGTTATTTTCCCTCACCCCGAGTCTCTCTCATTTGTTTTGCATCATCCTTTTCATAATTTGATGAAGAATAAAAGTTTTACAAAATTGAGCTTCAGTTCTTAGGACATGGTTGCTTTTGGTGATTGTGCTGTACTAGAATCACCAAGTGCACAACTACTTATCTGGGGCTGGATCTTCAATGGACCTAGCCCCATGCACTTCTGTCTGCTGATCTCAGTGGTACTTCATCTGGCATGATCTAACACCGGAAATGTTAGTTTTCATGCCTATTAGTAGAACTTTGAAATCCTGAGTGCAATTCTCATACATAGTTGCAACACTGAAACGTTACTTTGCATGTTGTATTTTTGTTAAGGGATCGTGTTTAAGGGTAGATTCATAGAAAAATGTGTGATACCATTTGTTAACCAAGCCATAACCCTTTATTGCATCATGCACTCCAAATTAGAATCCAATCACATTGAACATATTTTTTGTGTTTATCCAACACATATGAAAACAATTGGAGTCCATGAGAGCATTCTAATTCTATTTAGAAAAATCAGAGTCACTCTATTGCTTCAGTTGTTTGCAATTCAGGATATTCAATATGAGCACAGTTTTGCTCTCATTAGGAATATGTTCCAGCAGAGAAAGATCTGGAAGATTAGGGAGGATTTCTACTTCTTTCTAAGCAAAAGATGAAACAGTTATAATATTATGGATGCTCTAGAAATTGTCCACCCTTGTTAAGTGTACCTTCTGGCTTGGTATGGATAAAGGATGTGCTCTCCTCTTCAACGAGAGGAGTTGATTAGGAGCACAGACTTAGTATTTTCCACAGTTTTGGAAATGATGAGTCTGTAAATAAATGATGAGGTGTTGCCATTTGCCAGGTACTTCTCCTCTGACACCAGATATGGTGGTGTTTACTTCTAAACCCTGTACACAGAGACTGAGGAAGGAAGATCACTACAAATCTAAGGTCAGCGTGAACTACATCTGAGTTCAATGCTAGCCTAGGCTAAGTGGTGAGACCCTGCTTCATAAATAACAGCAACAATAGTAAAATAAATGAAAAGTGGGAAATGAATTGTAATTTAACTTTGAATCAAGTGGATGCACCGGGCAGTGCAATGGGTCCAGAAAATTATTTATCACTCAGCTTCCCTAAGCATTCACCTTGACTTGTAGCAGTTAGGTTGCCTTGATTCCCTTATCATGGATGCAAGCTTGGCATTTGGCCTCAGAAATCCTTAATATTCCTTCCTAGAAGACAATGTTACTCTAGCTATTTAATGATTCTGAATCCCTTTGAAAGTCAAGAAGAAGATGGACGGACCACTTGTGAAAACACATCAAGGTATTTCTTCACAGGTAATCTTCAAGGCCATTTCTAGAGCCTTCCAAGGATGGTGTTGCCAACCTCACCAAAGAATAGCTCTGCAAGTGCCCTACTGTGTCTCACCAGAAAGGGGTGGGTAAATCAGCACATGTGTCTGTTTCTCCAAGCTTTTTTATTCATTCTACCATAGTAGAGCAATGAAATACTGCATCTCGGGTTCATCTGCAGTAGAACAACACTAGCTCCAGGTTACCATCAACTACATAAACAACTGATGAAAGCCTTTCTTAGATTTCCAAGTTAATGTAAGGAATTTGTGACCTCTTCTAAGTGTGTACATACCGATATATTTGATGGTTGCTATATAAAGAAGTTCTGTAGAGGAACAGGACCAACTGAAAGAATGTATGTTAAAAGGGATTATTAAATTGGCCTATGTGATGTGGACTTGGTGATCAACAGCGGTTATCTTCATACTGGAGAGGCAGTAATGTCTCTGTTCATAAGGTTACTTGCCTCAGCAATCCCAATCATTTCTGTTGGCCTGGAGGAATCCTAGGCAGCCACTGTTATTCACTACTCCCTGGAAGACTGAACATTCTGGGTTGCACTGTCAGCAAAGGTGACATCAGTGGCTACAGTAGCAACAGCAAGAGTAGATGTACCCATCGGCAACAGGTGCAGGCAAGCGGAGGAAAAGCAAGAGCTTCTTCCTTAAACCTCCTTATATCTGGGCCACCCACTTTGTGGAATGGCCCTCGGTTAATCCTTCCAGAAAATTCTCCGGTGTGCGAGCCCACAGTTTGGTCTCTTAGTTGATTCAAGAGTTAATAAAGTTGACAACTCAGCTCAACTATCACACTTCTACTCTAGTTTTGTAGACATGGATCCCAAGAATCTTTTCCTTCCATTCTTGTCATGCTGAGAATTAAAGCAAGCATGGCAAACCCTTGTTTGCGTGTATGTTTGTTTGTTTGCTTGTTTGTTTTCAGATGAGGTCTTACTATTTAGCTCAGCAGCCTGAACTCACTATATAAACAAAGCTGGCCTAGAACTCATAATCTTCCTGTTTTTATTTCTGGAATGCTGAAATTACAGACATGACCCCACAGATCCAGGCCAAATATATCCAATATTTTACTGATGTAAATAAACTGCATTCTCTACTTCTTTAAGCACATGAATCTAATTCTTCACACATCACTCTTCATGTGCATCTTCTTTAGTTACATTGGAACTGACTCTAGAGTGAGTCTAGAGCCTACAAGAGATGGTGAGTATAGATAATTTGGAAATAAACATCCCCTTCAGTTGCTAAAATTCTTTCCTGGGGAGGAGGAGATAAATATGATGTCTACCCCTTCTCCTAAGTTCCCAATGCAAACTGATACGTGATTCCTCCAAAGTTCACTCTGGGGAACTTGGGGCTTCCTTGGGAGCATAGGTAAAGGGTTACTTACAGGACATGGCTGCTCCTCCCACAATAAGCTGCACCCAGACATCCTTTACCCAGCTTACCCAGAAAACCTTTACTACAGTTGCATAGCTATATAGATTCAGGCCTCTTCCCCTAGTCTTCCCTGGCCTATATACCCTACCCCAGCTTCCTGGCCACTCCTTACTAAGGCAGAGTTGTCTACAATAGGTGATAAGAATCAGCTGCTTATGAAAGTGAGTGCCTGTGACCCTCTCCACCCTTCCTCTTATAGCTAAGAGGGCATAGCTAACCTCCCCAAAACAGCAGTTGTCTTAAAGGGCAGCTGCTCATAATACCTTGTAATATAAGGCCATTGTAGCATCCACAAACTACAAGAAGCAGATATCTTCAGGAAGAGTCATGGGAAAAGTCTCTGCCAGTGGAGGAGGCAACGGTATTGACAGGCAGGTCAAGATACTCAGATTCAAATCCACCCAAGTTCCTTTGCATCGGTGGTCAGAAACCAATCTTCATATCCTGAAAGTGACACAAACATTGATGCAGACGAGAAATTGGTTTGAATCATAAGGTAGACGACAGGCACGTGGGGATCATCATGGCATACCTTTTGTGGGTGCCCTTAAATGGTGGTAGGTGTTCATCCCATCCTCCCACTTCTCCGGGAAATAACGAGGAGGAGTGTACTGCAATGTGTCTGTCACCTTGGAAACAGGCAGACATGTTGTTTACCCAGTCCCTCTTTTAGAGGAACATTTAGGCATGTGACCTTGAAAATAAAATACAAAATTAAAAAAAAATCAAGTCTCTTTTTAAGACATAGTCTGAATCACATGAGGCAAGTCATTTGATGAGATAACTTTGACAGGCATTACATTGGAGATTTGCAACCAGTAAGTGAACTCTGCCTTAGAAAGGCCCAGGAGAGTTCTTTAACTAGCTATAAATATCATAGAAAACTAAAATACCCATAAACTTAAAAAAACGTATTCTTTAAAAATACTCTGTTATACCCAGTCGGTGGTACCAAACCCCTTTAATCCCAGCACTTGGGAGGCAGAGGCAGGTGGATCTCCGTGAGTTTGAGGCCAGCCTGGGGTATAGAGTAAGTTCCAGGACAGTCTCCAAAGATACAGAGAAATCCTGTCTCAAAAAATAAAAAATATCACAAAACAAACAAACAAAAATACTCCATCATAGTCTTCACCAGTGAAAACAAACCAATTGGTATCCACTAAGTTATCAGCCCAAAACCATGTAACATTATGCAGACTGATATATTATATTTATGTATTTAGGAGTGTGTGTGTGTGTGTGTGTGTGTGTGTGTACCAACAAAAATTTGAAGAGGAAAAGGAGGGGTATATGAGAGGGCTTAAATGGAGGAAAAGGAAGGAGATATGATGTAATTAGAATCTCAAAAATAAAAAGAATAACTAAACATAAACAATAAAAATATGTCAATAGTAAGAAAAAGAAGTTTAAACAAATAAGGCCTGGGTTGTATTTACCCTCATTACCATTTTTGAGGCACACCTGAGACTTCCTGGTACCTTTTAGCTTCCTTCACTGAGTCCCTTCATTTTTGGCTAATTGAAAGGCTGTTCCAATTACACAGAGAACATTTTACTAGAAGAGGAACAAATTTGCAACTTTGGCAACTCTGGCTGTCTCTGGAGTCATTCTCTATCTGTATTTGGCAAAGCATGCAAGATTAGTTCTCTGCCTCTTGCAGCTTTTCCCCATCTTCCATTTCTGGTTTCTTTCTATCCTTGATGAGGAAAAAATCACCATATCCCTTATTTCTAGTTGATAACAGAAAAATGCACAGTTATGTCTACAGAGTTGCTTTCCCCCTGATGCTCTATTGTAACTGATAGGCTGTTCTCATGGTAAATCAGACAACCCGAGAATCCATTCTTCAATACACATATCATTCATGGTACGTTTGCAAGATACCAAAGAAAATATGGTATGTGGTTTACTGTCTTCAACAAGTTTAATTTATTCAAAAGATTTCTCTGAAAGTGAAAACAATCTTAAGTCCTTTCAGTATGACCAAGAATAAAAGAATCTGCAAAACTTTATTTACAAGATTAGTTTATTAAAATACAAAAATATCATGCAAAATTTTGAGGTAAGATTGAATGAAGGAAATTTAGAACACCTTTTCTGAAAGCAAGCATAAATGCTAGAATACTCTCTTGAAATGGGAATGTGTAGCATGCAAGATATAGTGATCTTAAGATATAATGATTCAGTCAAAACTTATGTAATATAGTCTTAGAGTTGATGTCATAAGATTCTGAGTGTATTCATAAAACCAGTCTTTAGAAATAAGGTGTTGAAATTAAACAAATCAAAAATAAAGATCTTTATTACTTAATTTTTTACTACCATCTCTAAAACTTCATTATCTTCGAAAAATACCTTCCAAGGTATAGAGTGAATGAGTCTGGAATTAAATTTTTTCCGACATATTTTCTGGGCTTAATTCATATACAGACAAGTTCTCAGCTATTTAAGAGTGATTTGGTTATGGGAAGTCTGTTATCTCTTTCCAAATTCAGGGCTGCAAAGCTGCCTTTAAACACATTTAAATAAAATTTAAATACCTTAAAAATTGCAACCCTAAGTGTATGTGTTTAAGAGCTGTAAGTAATTTAAGAAACACACTGTGGCTTTGTCTTGAACAGATGGGTGTGCAATTCTGAAAAGGACCATGTCTCTCAGAGAACAGTAGATGATAACATTCTGTATGTATTTATAGTTCTTACACTGTTCAATGGCTCTTTATATAACCACCTTTTCACTTGGGGATTTTCATCCCTGGTGTATGTTGTGATTTTACTGTTTGCTTTTCTTTTCTTTGGAGACAATGGGCTATTTAGTATCTCTTTTAAAATCTGTTTAGGGTGTGCATTTTAACAGCTTTTTTCTAGTTACATTATTTGCTTGATTTCCTCCCTCTGGCATTTCTTCTTTTTAAAGCAAACAAAGACAGTAATTTGGAGTTTGGAGATAGGAAATGGAATCTTGTGATATAAAAAGTATGGAGTAAAACAGTAGAAGTTTTACATGTTTGTTAGATGGGTTTTCCCACAAATTCTTGCTATTTAAATATATATATATATATACATATATATATATATTCATACTACCAAATGTCATTAATAGAAAGCATAATGCATCATACATCCTTTGAAGACACTGTTTTTGGTTTTCAGTATGTATTTGCATATACCTACTACTGTACTTAATCCTCACACATTAAAGACTTAAGAGGCAGGTGCTCTTACTTCTTTTCTATATTGAAAGAAGGCTAAGGAGTCTTAAGCAATTTCCCCCTAATCTTGTGGTCAAGATAAAAAAGAAATGAGAATATAAGTCAGTTCTATAAGACAATGGATGACATGAGTCAGGGAATAGCATACATACAGATTAATTTATGTTTTCTAAGGATTGAAGGTAAAAAAAATTGTCAACAAGTAAGATAGTAACATAATAACTGTGTGTTTGTTTAAGAGCGCAGTTCATAACTACAGCATCAGTACCAGTCAATGCCAGCTATCAATTGGTCAGCATCACCTAAATCAGTGGTCTTTAACCTTCCTAATGCTGTGACCCTTTAATACAATTCCTCATGTTGTGGTGACCCCTAACCATAACATTAATTTTGTGGCTACTTTATAAATGTAATTTTGCTACCATTGTGAATTGTAATGTAAATATGTGTTCTCCAATAGTCTTAGGCAGGCCCTGTGAGAGGGTCATTTGACATCCCCAAAGGTTGAGAACATTTTTTTCTCCTCAACAACACTAAGGGATGATATTCTCATTCTAAAATCACAACTTAATCTCAGGGAAAGCTATGCGACTTACACAAAGTCACATAACTCATCCATTACAGACATGAAAGCTCAGGTGTGCTCCAAATCATACTGAATTTCTGTTTCACTATAAACTCCGTTCTTCTGTACTTGGAACTTCATTTCAGAAAGTCATTGCCCTGGAGTCCTGGGACTGTTAATTCTATCATAATATGACATGCATAGGCCACAATAATTGGAGCTGCCACTGTCCTTACGTATTGAGTCATCCTATTCTTGTAGGGTTCAAAATGACTGTGCTCTTTAGGATTTTGTTGACTAAACCCAGACTAGGGTTGTGATGGAAGAGAATACCTCAATTTGGAAAATTTCTCCACCAGATTGACCTGTGGTTCATGGTCTTGATTAATTATTGATGTGAAAGAGCATGTCCCACTGTGAATGCTGCTATCCCTAAGCAGGTGGTTCGGGGTTCACAAAAATACAAGTTAAGTAATCCATGGAAAACAAGCCAGGAAGCAGTGTTCCTCTATGGTCTCTGCTTCAGTTCCTGCCCCCAGATTATTGTCTTGAGTTTCCACTCTAACTTTGTTCCATGATGTTTTGTAAGCTGTATGATGATACAAAAATTTCCTTCCTCAAGTTGATTTTGGTCATGGTGTTTGTCACAGCAAGAGAAAGCAAAACAGAACAATGGTCTTCCTGAAATTAGTGAAAAAAATGCTGGAAGCAGGTGTGGAGAAATTCAACATAACACATCTCTCTGTGAAACATTCTCAATGGATAAGAAGAGAGAATACATACTAGGTCATTAAAATTATAGAACCTCTCATAACATTAAAAGAAAATACAGCAAACAATACATAAAGTAGGGATGGAACTCTCTCAGACAGCGAGGTGCCTGCCTTGCAGACATGATGACCAGAGTTCAAATCCTAGTACTGTGTAAAAGCTTAGCAAAGTGAACACTTGTAATGTTAGTCCTGGGAGGGCAGAGACAGATGCATCCCAAGAGCTAACAAGCCAGCCATTTTAGTCACCTGGGCTCCAGCTTCAAAGAGAGACCCTGCCCTACAAAACAAGCAGGAGAGTAATAAAGGAAGACATCTGAATGAATTCTGACCTCACCTGTGCACATTAATACCCCTACTGACACACACACACAAATACCCACACAGACACACACATACAGGTGCACAAACAGAGGGGGTGGTGGGGTATGAGAGAGAAAATTTTTACCATCTCATCCAAAAGCAGGATTTAGCATAAACAAAATCATGCAAACCAAATTAGCAATACTAGAGCTATCAAGATCACGGACCGAATCAGAAAACAAACCACCACTCATCTGAAGCTTTGCTTTAAATCTGAAGGAGAGAATAAGTCAAATGTTAAGTTGAATGTTCCAGCTAAAATGTGTTACTTTATATGCAACACACACTGAGGAAATCCAGAAAATCAGAAGGACAAACTTTAAAACCTGTACTCCACCAAATGGGAAAATCTAAAGGAATTGGATAATTTTTTCAATACATGCCAAAGTTAAATCAAGAACAAATAAGCAATTTAAACAGACCTGTAACCTCTAGTGAAACAAAAGCAATTATTAAAATTCTCCAAACTGAAAAGAAAAAGCAAAACACTCAGGGTCATGCAGAATTCTACTGGATTTCCAAATACGAGTTATTACCAATACTCCTCAAATTATTCCACAAAATAGACACAGAAAGAACCTTGTCCAAATTTTCTTAAAGGCCATAGTTACCCTGATAACCAAACCACATAAACACTGAACAAAGAAAGAGAATTACAGACCAATCTTCTTTATGAACATAGATTAAAAATGTTTCAATAAAATACTTGTAAATGGAATCCAAGAACACATAAAAGATCATCTACTATAATCAAGTAGGCTTCATCCGACAAATGCTGGGATGGTTCAACATATATAAATCTGTAATTGTAACCCACCATATAAATGGACTGAAAGACAAAAAGCACATAATCCTCTCATTAGGTGTCGAAAAGGCCTTTGACAAAATCCAACACACTTTCATGATAAAAATCCTCGAGTCCAGGCAGTGGTGGTGCATGCCTTTAATCCTAGCACTTGGGAGGCAGAGGCAGATGAATCTCTGTGAGGTCTAAGCTATCTATCTGCTTTACAGAGTGAGTTCCAAGACAGCCAGGTCTATGTAGAGAAACCTTATCTTGAAAAAAGGGAGAAGAGAGAGAGAGAGAGAGAGAGAGAGAGAGAGAGAGAGAGAGAGATATTAGGGTACAAGGAACATAGGTCAACATAATAAAGGTACTTTACAGAAAGCTCATAACCAACATCAACTTAAATGGAAAGAAATTCAAAGCAATTCACCTAAAATCTGGAGCGGGACAACACTGTTCACTCTGTCCATACCTATCCAATATAGTACTTGAAGTCTTAGAGAGCAATAGTACAACCGAAGAAGATAAAGTGGACACAGCTTGGAGAGAACTCAAGGAATCTTTATTTGCAGATGATATGGTAATAGACATAAGGAACCCTAAAAATTCTACCATGAAACTCCAACAAATGCTAAATACTTCCAGCAAAATAGCTGAATACAAAATTGACTTGAAATATTCAGCCAACCTACATACGAGTGACAAGTGGACTGAAAATTAAATCAGTGAAAGAACACCTTCCACAACAGCCTCAACTAATCGAAAGTATCTGGGGTAACTCTAACAAAACAAGTAAAAGACATATGAAAAAACTTCAAGTCAGTGGGTCTGGAGAGACAGCTGCTTTTCTGGAGGTCCTGAGTTTAATCCCCAACAACCATATGGTGACTCACAGCCATCAATAATGAGGTTCCTCTTCTGGGATGCAAACATACCAGCAAACAAAACACTGCACAGTAAATACATACATTCATACATGCATAAATACATACACTTCAAATTCATGAAGAAAGAAATAGAAGATATCAGAAGATAAAAAGATCTCACATGTTCATAAATCAGTAAGATTAATAGAGTAAAATTGGCCATCCTACAAAAAGCAATCTACAAACAGATAGAATGCAATAACCGTCAAAATTCCAACACAATTCTTTCCACCTCTTGAAAAGATAATCTTCAGCTTCATATGGAACCACTGTCTAGACCGACCTTGACAAAAATCTCTCTTGCCAAGGTAGAGGCATGAGAATTTAGAAATATTAGCAAGGAATATGAAGACACATGAAAAATAATAAGAACAGAAAACATAAAACAGTACCAGGAAGGCATTCCAGTGAATACTGAAATTGCCCACATTTATTTTTCTATAACTTTTATATCCAATGTAAATGGGGATGTGGGGAGAAAGTAACAAAACACTTTATTAACATGATACAAAGGACAACTCAAGTAGTAACTTTAACACTCTGAGACATCAAATTATTAACATTCTGTTGTTTAAGCAGTGTAGCTGCTCTAGACCACGTATCCTGAAGGCAGCCACTCCCCAGGTGACCTCATAGTTACAAACTAGGGAGCAGAAGTATGTTTACATATCCTGACCATCTGTCATGATTAAATGGAGCTATCTTAATGTCAAAAGACTCAAGCAATCACATGGTGAGTTGGGACATGCAACACATTTATCAACCATTTGAGCAACCTCCAACTCTCTGACTATCAGACAAGGTGGAAATAGGCTCACATTATTGGACCTTCACAAAACACAGAAACTCAGGATAAATAAAACAATCCTGAATGATAAAAGAACATCTGGAGGTACCATCTTCCCTGATTTTACTACTGAATTGTAGTAATAATAATAAAAAACATGGCATTGGCACAAAAACAGAAAGGTCAATCAATGGAATTAAATTGAGGATCCAGGCATAAAACCACATACCTATGAACACTTGATATTTTTATATAAAGAAGCCATAAATACAGAATGGGAAGAAAGACAGTATCATCAACAAATGGTTGTTCAGAGTTGGTAATTTTCTAGAGAATCCACATAGCTCCATACTTATCACTTTGCATAAAACTCAACTCCATGTGGATCAAAGACCTAAACAAAATACCAGATATACTGAACTTGATAGAAGAAAAAGTGGATTATTGTGTCTTTGAACTCATTGACTCAAGAGAAGACTTTCTTAACAAAACACTGTTAGCACAGGCACTAAGATAGACAACTAGTACATGGGTTCCCAAGAAACCGAGAGTCTTCTGCATGACAAAAGACATCATTTGGACATGGTGGGAGCCTTCAGAATGAGAAAAGATTTTTATTAACTACATATCTGATAGAGGGGTCTTTATATCCAAACTATATAAAGAACTTTAAAAACTAATATCAAGAAAACAAAATAACCCACTTTTCAAAAATGCAGCACAAGTGAACAGTGAATTCTCAAAAGAGAAAACTCAAAAGGCTGAGAGACACTTAAAGAAATGTTCAACATCCTTCGTCATCAGGGAAATGCAAATTAAAATTACCTTGATATTTCATTTTATACCCATCAGAATTGCTAAGACCAATAACACAATTGACAGCTCATACTGGTGGAGATGTGGAGTAAGACAAACACTCATACTTGCCTGGTGAGAGTGGAAACTTGTACAGTAAATAAGGAAATCCGTGTGACATATCCTTAGGAATGTGGGAATCAATCTGCATTAAGATCCAGCTACATTATTCATTGAAATACACCCAAAATATGCTTTTTCCTACCATAGAAGCACTTAATTAACCATGTTCATTTCTTCTCTATTCATAATAGCCAGAAATTGGAAACAACCTACATATTCCTCAATGGAAGAACAAATGTGGTACATTTATACAGTAGAATACTACTCAACCATAAAAAAATGAAATCATGAGCTTCACAGGTAACTAAAAAAAGTCATCCTGAGTGAAGTATCCCATACCTAGAAAGAAAAATATGGTGTTTTCATGTATGTGGATTTCAGCAGTTAAGTCAACAATAACCAACAAAAATTCTGTAGAACCACAGAAGTTAGGTATAGAGTAATGGAGTAGGGAGGACAGATCGAGCTTCTTAGGAAAAGGAAATAGAATAGTCATGGATGGGTGGGCTGAGATGGAATGGGAGGATCAGATGGGAAGAGAGAAGGAAAAGACTGGCAAGAGGGAGAATCAGCTAAAATTAAGGACTCTCTTAAGAGTAGTGTGGGACCTAATACAGCAGAAGTATGTGTGTGTGTGTGTGTGTGTGTGTGTGTGTGTGTGCGTGCGTGCGTGCTGCGATGGAAATTATAAATAATGGGAGAGACAGAGCTCCAACTGGCCATCTCTTGTTACCAAATGAAGTTCTAGTACTGGGAATGGGCCACATCTAGTTGAGTTGTTGGTAAAAAGGTTTCCTATGACAACCCTAAACAGCTCAGGCTGAAAGCAAGGTTGAAGACAATACTTGTATAACTTATTGAACATAGAAAAGTCAAGATGGTAGCTACATAGAGCCTTCCCCCTTTTCTAGAGTCTTTGACACAAGGAGCATGCTACTAAAAGATAAACACCGACATAGCTGCAAACCCTTGAATCAACAACGATGCCCAACCTACAAGATATGCTAGTGCAATGGTGAAACAAGTCTTGGGGTAAAAACCTATTAATATCTGATTCAATTTAAGGCCAATTCCACAAGATGAAACTCATACCCAAGGTCACCCATAGGTGACCAAGAACCTAAAACTACAGAGCCCAGTAGCCTAGAATAAAACAAAATACTACTGTCCTAAAAGAAAAAAAAACTAGCAATAAAATAACTCCTAATGGCATTCTGCTATACTCATAGGTCAGCGTCTTTCTCAGCTATGATCAGAGAAATTTCCATTTGCAGCATATGGAAAAAAATACAGAGATCCACAACCAGACATTATGCAGAGAGTGAGAAATATCAGAACACTTAGCTCTAAAGGGGATGTGTCCATCAAATTCCCCTCTTCAGGGCTCAGTAAACCCCAAGGAAGAGGAGGCAGAAAGAATACAAGAGCCAGAGAGGATGGAAGACACCAAGAAAACAAAGCCCTCTAAATCAGCACAATTGGTGCACATATGAACTCACAGAGACTGAAGCAGTATGCACAGGGCCTACATGGGTCTGTACCAGTTAAAGTCCTAGTGCTGAAAGAAGTGGACACTGCCCCTGTCCCTAAGCCAGAAGCAATCTCCAGTTGATAAACACTTTTAAATGAAAATCTAATTTCCTCCCAGGGAGTCTCACCAGGGAAACAAACCACTCTTCAGTGTAGGCTATGTGCCCAGCAGTAGCTGGTCAACACAAAATGAACTGAAAGACGTCTTTGGAGGTTCTTATCTCATAATATTTGTGAGGGCTCTTCTCTTCCTCCTCCTTCTCCTTTTTCTTCTTTTAATTTTACCTTACGTTTAATCATATATATATATATATATATACATATGTATATATACACACAAATATATTTCTTCTTTTTACCCTAGAGGTCCTTGATATATATATTATGACTTCCTGTTTAATGTTTTAATGGGATGCCTGAGTGTGCAAAGGAATGAGCCTCTGTTTCTTGTGCTTTCTCTTATGCCTTTTCTTTCCTTCAGTTTGTTTGTTTGTTTTGTCCAATTCTTATATGTTTGGCTTTTTTGTCTTATTATATTTTTTATTATTATCTCGTAGAAGCCTGTTCACTTTATAATGGGAGATAGAAAGAAGGTGGATCCAGATGTGAGGGAAAGTAGGGAGGAGCTGGAAGGAATAGAGGGAAAACTATAATCAGGATATATTTTGTGAAAAAAAAACCACCCTATTTTCAATAAGGAAAAATGTTAGCTTTCATGTAAACAAGGCTTGTTACTCTGAGTCGGAGAAAACTGTATATATCTTTCTGTGTATATTGTGCAGTGCATTAGTCTTCTTAGGCTACCATAACAATAAGCTATAGACAAAAGCAGAGGCTTCATTTTTAGAGACTGGAAGGCCAAGAGCATGTCAGAGTGATTTGGTTCTGAACAGAACATTGACTTTGCCTGTAGTTGGTTGTGTTTTTGCTATGAGCTCATGTGGTCAGAGAAAGGCCAGGCTCCTTGATATCTCTTCTTATCTAGGTAGGGACTCATTCTCTAGGGCCCATTTTCATTACTTCTTTGAGCCTTAGTGACTTTTCAAAGGTTCAAATTCTATTACTGTTGCATTTTATGCTAGGATTTCAAACTAGGAATATGAGGTGTATATAAGTAATATTTCTCCTTCTTTCTTTCTACAGATAAATAAATAAATATATATACATAGATGATAGATAAGAGATAAATAAATAGATGATAGATACATCAACAGATATAGATATATAATTGTACATTTTGCCAACTACAGATGCAAAGACAACTTAAGTAGAAATATAAAAATAGAGGTGATGATATCACCTTTGAGTTGCTGCTTAAATATAGCACATACACTGTTTTTTTGAAACATCTGGCAGAAGTGTTGTTTTTTTCCTTTAGTGTGAAACTTACTTAGATTTAGTCTGCTGACAGGAGCATTTACTCTTAATAAGCATTCTGGATAGGCTGACAACAGTAGCACCTAAAGCCAAGCCTCCTGCGTCTCTCTGACAACTGGGCACATCACACATTCCCTTATTCCTTAGATGTGATGTCCACTGGCTTCCAAAGCAATAAAATACAGCTACAATTGGTTTATTTTAAACTAATGGATTAGATAATAATTTTATTTTCAGAAAGCTCAAAGGAGATGTGTGTAAAAATATATACATGCATATTTCTGTATGCAACCATTCTGATGTTAATTATAGTAGTACTAGAATGGTTATCAGTTATCAAGAGGTAGAGAATATTTAAACCCCAGGTGGTGGTGGTGCATGCCTTCAATTCCAGCACTCAAGAAGGCAGAGGCAGGCAGATCTCTGTGAGTTCAAGGCCAGCCTGATCTACAGAGTGAGTTCCAAGACAGCCAGAGATACACAAAGACACCATGTCTCAAAACTCCCCTAAAAATTCTCTTTAAGAATGTTTAAATCAAAGTGCAGCCACATTTAAAGAAAAGATTAAGTCATGACATTTAATAATTGCATTTAAACAACTGAGATAAATGTGTCAGAATATGGGAAGAGAACAATTGTGAACATTACTATTTCATTCCCCCCTCACACCAAAACTTCTGTTGAAATAGTAAGGTAATAACTAAACTGAAGAAAAAACAATTAACTAATTGCTTAACCAATTAATACAAATGAAAAGAGAAAATGGATAGAAAGTTCACAGGATTTTCTGAGACACAGAAATGAAATGAGATTGGAAACACAGAGAAACCAGAATAAAGGAAATTAAAATTCAAACCTGGATTTGGAAAGAGTTTGGTGAATTTTTCAGGAAGCTCAAAGTTCAGCACTAGAACAGGGTCTGGAGGGAGCTATGTGACAATCATCCAGCTAAAAGTAAGTTGAATAATAAACTATTGGTTTATTCAAACCCCCCAAAATTGGATTGATCATGGAATGATACTGTCAAGTCCACGTATGACCAAGTACCACATGAGACATGTGGATGACCTCAAAGCCAAGCTAGGGAGGAGGATCATCAAATTCATGCCTGTCTCTCTCTCCTGCTGTTAGCTGATAAGGATTTGCTACTCAGAAACAATCTAAGCTAAACAATTTAATGTAAATTTATACACACACACACAATTTAGGAATCAAAGAGCAAAAGCAAACTGGCACCCAATGAAAAATTACTTCAAAGTGAACTCAGCTAATACTCTTCTGAGACATGGATGAAATATAATTTAAACATGTTTTCAAAAGAAAAATCTCAGTTGAGTTGAATTGCTATGAAGAGATACTAATAATATCAATTAATTAATAAATTTAAATGCCAAAGTTTTGCAATAATTTAGTACATTCCTTGTAAACAGAAAGTATAGAGGGGAATGAAAGGGTCATATAGAATGCACTTAGAAGTTCCCCAAGTCCTCCTCCAGAAACAGAATATTTAAAAACTATATTTATATAAAGACATAAAAGAAAGACTTGAAATATTACTTTTAAAATTAGAACCGATAGAAGACAGAATGTTTCTTATATTTATTTCATCTATTGCATGCCATGGTGTATGTGTGTGGACTCCACATTTCAGGGTATCTTGCAGGAATGGCTCCTCTCTTGTCTAGAGACGGAATTGAGGTCACTGCCATTGGTGATAAGCTCCTTATTACTAAATCACCTCACCAGTCTCATGAGAATACGTTAAAGGAACCTAAGAAAGTGTTCAGGAACTAATTAAAAATTCTTTGTTTTTGAATTAAATAAAAAGAGATAGAAACGTCAGAAAATAATAAATTGAAGATTATAACTTAAAGAAAAGGTCAATAACAATGAAAGGGGGAATGATGTCAGGAATGATGTTGGGAGGACGATGGCTTTGGGGGCAATAGGAGGAGCTGGAGAAAGTTAGTGATGATTTATATGATCAATTCATATTACTAAATGTCTGGAATTTTCAAAGAATAAGATGTATATATCTTAAAATCTAGGAAGACAGATGTATACATAATAAAAAAGAATTTAAAGGTAAAGAAACAATAAAGAGCGTTCAATAGCTAAGCAGTATTCTGGATGCAGCCTTAAAGGAAAATAGTAACAAAGCAGAACCAGAAAAAGAAGCACTAAGTGTTTACCTGGAAAGAGGGACAGTTGTGAACCTTCAAATTCTAGAATTGCAATCAATCCCAGACAAGGTTAAAAATGAAAGAAAAAGAAAAAAATCAAGGTGTTAAAGAATGGCAAAGAAAGACATTGGAGAATTTGTGAGGAAATCGGAATTCTTATCAACCAGTCAAAATAATGGTTGTTTTAGAGGGGAAAGGAAAAAAAAAGGCAAAACCAAACCTTGAAATACCAGGGAGTCAATGCAGCCGTGAAGCTCTTGACCAGTTAGAAGTGAAGAGACTCGTGATGCCTTCTCAAATATCTTAAAACTGCTCAAAACCATAGTCTATAACTTTCCAAGCATGAGTAGGGAAAGTTCTCTATGGTGTGGTAGAAAATAAACATTCCTTCCCAGGAGAGGGGAAGTCAGCAGTCTGGGCATGACAGCAGCACCCATGAGCCAACGCCAGGACCTGCGAGCCCTTCCTGAGGAGTGAAGTGAGCGAGACTTCATAGTGCGCATCATGATGAAGAAATTAAAAAAATCAAACAAACAAACAAAGGAAAACACAACAGCAAAAACTAAATGAGAAATAAATTTAATAAATAAAAAGTAAGATTAAGAAAGTAAGACTAAGAAAAAAACAGAATAGGAACCATTTGTTATAATGGTAGAAATAAACATTAATTTAATGAGAGCAAATGGATTAATGTTTTAGGTACACTAACAAAATTTTAGAAAGAGCTGATTATATGTCCAAATGAGGATTGTTGGTAATTACTTTAATTTCCTGATTTTGCTAATCCATGAACTCTGATAGATATATAAAATGGAATGAAGTTATTACGTTTGCATTGGTTGGTTTGTTTGGGTTTTGTTGCATTGCGGTGTTTATATAATATTAAAAATGTTATTTTTGAACTTTTGATAGAAATGACTAAAATATGACATGGGCAAAAAAAATTTAATGTTTCGTATTAGAGGATGATTTTTTTAAAGATTTATTGTGTGTGTGTGTGTATGTGTGTGTGTGTGCGTGCATCTGTGTGTGTATTTTCTCCTTTTACAACAGTTTTAAGTCCTGATTTGGTGCTAATTAATCTTCTTTCCATTTCTAATAATCCTTATCTGTGCTGTATTTGATTCTGATTTGTTACAGCATGGATTTTATTTTATTCTTATACTAAGCAGTATAAAAAATTCAGTCCAGTTACCTCTGCAAAGTTTAAACAAGAAAAAAAGGGGGCTCTTTGTAAGATTTACAGTCACCAATTTAGAACACTAAGGAGGACCAGGGAGGCTCTGCAGGTAAACGTGCTCTCTGCCAAGGCTGATGACCTGAACGGAAGTCCAGAGACTTTCTGTGTAGGAGAGAACCAACTCCTGCAAGTTATCCTCTCACCTCCACCACTTGCTTGCTGCAGTGGCATACACATGCACCCCCCCCCATACAACCATACAAATACATATGCATATATCCCAGAAAGACTGGAAAGTCCATTGTCAATTAAAACAGAGCTATGCCTTAAAAATTAATCACTATATAAACCCATAAAAGACAATCGAGTTATGTAACTATAAAAATAGTAGCACATTCTCATCATGTAAAAGCAAATTAAATGTTGAGTTGGTAAGCAAAGTAACTCCGTGATGTTTCCACAAAGATTTCATGAAAGAGATTTTATTAAAACACCACACAAATTAAATTCTTAAATTAACATTGATACTCCTTCCTTAAGGGAAGCATATTTAAAATTAAATTTGTCTGTGATTACCTCAAACATAGTCTTATTAACAGCCACCTAGATGTTTGTGGGTTTTCATGCATTAAATTTTTGTTCCAGATTATTCACGGTTTGTTAATTGGTGTGATACTTGATGAATATTGATGGTGCATATTGTGGAAATAATTTCCATATGAAAGGGGGTAAAAGCATTTCCTGCCCAGGCAAACTCTGGAAATAAAAATAAAAGAGTTCTGTATGCCTGGATTCAGAATAAGAGTTTACGGTAGCTACTATTTATTTAAAAGTTAATAGTCTTTATAACCAGGCCTCCCAAAAATGTATGGGTGACAGTTTGCAGCTGAACGCTTTAATGATGTCTAAAACAAAGTTAAAATTAATTTATGCATTAGGGCTGTGTTTAAGTGCTTAACTTGGAAGCCAAATATTTGCTTTATTTAAATAAGATATTCCTGTTTTAGGAAAATCTAGGAGATTTAACGTCTTCCAGAATGTTGTAATCTCAGGATGTTTGTTTTCCTCATTCTGTAGCAGACACATGAATCCAGCCAATACTGCTTCATGTGAAAGATCTGACAAAATGAGGATCTTTTCAGCCCAGTTGTGATGATTATTTACCAAACCGATCAAACTATCTGTAATACTTCACTTAGCAGAACCATTGAAATCTTACTTTATTCCATGTCTTTATTATCATACAGTCACACAGGAAGTACTCAAGTACTCAATAAATACTTGCTTTTAATTCCTCATTAAAACCCACTTGGCATTACAGGGTCAGTTGTAGTAATAGGAGGGGAGCGGGCCCTGCTTTTTGTCCAGCCCAGCTCCCGCATGGCTAGCTTATACCCCGANTGTTCTGTCTACTCCACCCACCTAAGGGCTGGCCTATCAAAAGGGGCCAAGGCCGTTTCTTTATTAACCAATGAAAACACATAGACAGATGACCCTCCTACATCAGTCAGTACAGTAGAATAGAACTTTAGACACTAACTCATTCGATCTTCACTAACTTCATTCTAAAGCTATTAGAGTCAGAACATTGACAGTGTAGGAGACTTGAGGAATACAGTCATTCATTAACTCTATGGTCTTCTTGTTTAGCTTGTTGTGATATTCTTGCAGTTATGAATTTGAAATAGAACTTGAAATACTTCCCATTTGTTTTCGTGAGTTTATCTTTCAAGTATGTGACAGGAAAGCCAATAGATCGATCATATGACATGTATCTAGTAATCTCTTTGCTTACAAATGAATTGTGTTCTGAGTCTAAATAGACAACTTGTAATCTTGGGTTAAGTGTAGACCTTTAATTGATCATTATGTGCAGAACAACAGGGAAGAAAAGATTCAGAAACAGAAGTGTATATTAAATTCTCTTCTTTACATATTGTACACATTTGGCAACATAATACCCTGCCCCTGAGCTAGACTTGATGATAGGCCTGTTTGCATTAATAATCATTGTTCTTCAGTTTATTTTTGGTTGTTTTATACCATTCAGCTTCCTTCCAGTTTGTATATCCTTATGCTTTTATAATCACAGACCACTTCCTTACTATTCAGTACTCTATCTCCTTTCTCCTTTAATATCTGAAATTTAGCCCCAAGAGCTAAGCTATATTGCACCCAAGAGCTACTCAGTACTTGGCTCAGGACTCAACTTCTACATCTGATTCTCTCCTCACCAAGAGAATTTCTCTTGAAACTATATGTTGAATTATTTGTCCAAATTATTCTTAATGAAAACATAAATGAATCTTGTTTTTCTTTTTCAAAATATTCTGTTAATGCAGGCAAAATGACCAATGTGTTTCTACATATCAAAAACTCCTATGTGCTTGAAATCATTGAAGTTCTCTGGGGACTTTTTCTAATTTTACATATGTATTCCCTATCCTCACTGTGTAACAGTCATTTACTTCTTGAAAGTTCCCTGATGTCAGCCCCACTGTCCTTGACCAATGAGCTCATGAACAAAGTAGCAGTTGTGATAGTTAGGCCCAAGAGAATGATCTTTCACTTACCAAATCTTACCTGCTTAGCAGTCTCTGTGTGTCTGACTTGCTAAAAGCAGGCCCAACAACTGAACTTTCACTATGACTCCCAAGCCCTGGCATTGCTACCCTGTATCGTAGGGTTTAAGGACTACTTGGACTGCTTCCGTCTTGAAAAGGTAAACTCTGCAGTCTCATCAGAGAAGTCTCTTGCTTTATAGAGGGGAGTATGGTTTTGTCAAAGTCCCTTTCCATAGAGTTACAGACCACTTCAACTGTTGCTGTGATATTTCTCCCTTCGGACAAGGTAACTCTGTGTCTGCTTTATAAATCAACCAGAGTTAGTGACTGAAGAAAGCGATCATCGGTTATCTTTCATGACTCTTTGTTGACTTCTTGGTTGGGCAGTTTTTTCTTCCCTGCAATGTCAGCTGACACCTTAGATTAGGCATCTCAAGGCTGGGATGTCCAAAGTGCATATCATTTAAATAATGGATATCATAAAGACTGGGGTTACCTGGGAAGGCTGGGTGCCAGTCTTTCTCCATGGCATTTGTAGTTTTAAATTCTAGTCTTTTCAGCTGTCATTTGCATATGGTCACTCTGGATTTTTTCAATGGCAATTTAAGAGTGCACAAGCCAGAGGGTTCAGAAGGAGGAAGAAGGCAAGTAAAGTAAAAGAAAGCAAGCCCTGCTTCCTAACTAAAGAGAAAACAAAACCCTAAAACCTGAAAAGGAAGAAAAATTTGTTAGAGAGAAAAGAAAATGCAGAAAGAAGAACACTTGCCTAAATTCTAAGGGGGATCAACGAGTATTGTTCTAGAGTAGAGACATGAAATTGGGGGAGAGAGTAGCATGAAATGAGGCTAGCCAGAAAACTGTATACAGTCTTGCTGTTTTCACCAAGACTACAGACCTTTTTAATGGTACAGAAGGTTATTCAATGGTTTGTAGATAGGAAGATTAAATGAATAGATTTTTCATTTTGAATAGGTCATGTTGGCTAGGCTAGAAAATGGTTCGGCAGAAAACAGGAAGAAAGGAAAAACCTCATCTAGTTAAGGGCTATGATAATATGGGAGAAAGGTGATAGTTTATTAGACTAGGTTGGAAACATGGTGATAGAGGAAATCAGTTTGTATCAAAAGATTTATGGGCTAGATTAAATAGGACTTCATGATTAATTAAAGGTCCTGTACTAGTGTCCGGCTTGAGGCACTATGTAGATATTGTGGATACCAAATCAAGAGGCCACAGAAGATTTGGAGAAGAAATATTATTAGTTCTGCTTTGAAAGTCTTGAGTTTTAGATCTTGTGGATGCAAAAAAAATTCAAGGGACTATGGCACAATGAATACTGGGAACATAATTACTTAAGGTTATAAGTTAACAAAAATTCAGAAGACAGTTGTAAAGGATGCTGTTAGGCCATAGGAACAGACACACACGGTGTAATGGCACATGAGCACTCAGAAGGATAAAAGCGCTGTCGGGCATGTGACTGATTCTCATGTAAAATGCTAGCAAATTCACCTTCCACAGTTATATGAGCATTGACAGAAGACAAGATATGTTTAGGACCAGCAAGATGGTTCAATGGAATTGCAGCTGCCACCAAGCCCAACTACCCGAGTTCAGTCCTTGGAACACATGTGATGAAAAGAAAGACCTGAATCCTACACGTTTTCTGAATTCCACATGCAAGCTGCAGTAGACATGCACATGCACACACAACTGTTCATACACACAACAAACAAAATAACAAAAATTTAAAGACACTTTTAGACAGATACATATGATGATTGTGCCCCAAATTGTATCAGCTCTTCTGTCCCCATTCCTTTCAGGTCAGTATGAGGAAAGTCTGTGATACCATTGTCTTGGTGAGTTTTCTTTCAGGGAAAGGACCCAGAGCTAAGGTTTCCTGTGTTTTATTTCATGGGCAGTAAGCATGCTTCCATTATTTCCCTGAAAGGAAGGCTTTGTCTTTCAAGATTATTGAGTAGACAACTACCCTGGGAAGCTTTCTTCTCCCCAAACATTAAGGGCCTGAAAGACTTTCAAAGAATTGGCTCCCAACTGAGAAAGCCCAAGGCAATTGTCATTGTCTGAGTAAGATGAACTTGTGTATCATTCAGTGCTGATGACCTTCTAGTGATTTGTGGCTCCTTATTCTTTGCAGAATTCAGATATTCATAATATCTAGGACCAAAGGAGATTGACAAGAATAGGAGGGATGTAAGAATGGGGGAATATGGGAATAATCAGAATGCATTATATACTATATATATAAAGTTGTGAATGAACAAATTAAATTAATAATAAGATTTCTAATTAGAATGCTTAGTTGAGTAAGATGGTGGTTTGGATGAAAATGGCCTCCATAGGCTGACAGGGAGTGCCACGTGTAGGAGGTGTGGCCTAGTGGCATAGGTATGGCCTTGTTGCAGGAAGTATGTCACTGGATATGGGCTTTGAGGATTCAGAAGCTCAAGTCAGGTCCAATGGCTCACTATCTGTTTCTGCTGCCTGCTGATCCAGTTTATAGAACTCCCAGCTTTTTCTCTATCACCATGTCTGCATATGTACTGCCATGCTTCCCACCATAACAACATGAACTAAATGTCTAAAACCTGTAAATTTGCCCCAATTAAACATTTTCCTTTATAAGAGTAGCCATGGCCATGGTGTGTCTTTACAGAAACAGAAACCCTAACTAAGACAACTACTCTCATTCCTGTTTGTTCACAGGGTTTGTTGTTTGTTTGATTCTTTTTTATTTATTTGTTTGGGGCTTTTTTTGTTTGTTTGTTCATTTGTTTTTGCTGTAGCAGAAACAGTAATGATAAATATCTGGAGACAAACACAGCATGAATCGTGTATCATAGTGTTTATGTGTACAAGTTCTAATGACAGGCTGCATGTAATTTAAGAGTTTCTATTCAGGGGCTTGGTATAGCTCAGTTGATCCTATCCTTGCCAGGCATGCATGAAGCTGTGAGTACAATCCCCAGCACCACACAAACTGCACATAGTGGTGCATGCCTAATATTCCAGAATTTGGTAGGTAGAGGCAAAATGTTCTGGAGTTTAACACCATTCTTGGCTCTTTAGTGAGTTTATGGCCAGCCTGGGATATATGAGACCGTGTCTCAAGAATATATAAAATAACTTTATTTGATAAAGGACACAGCTATGGATATATCTCAGTCAGTCAGTTACTCATCTTGCATACAAAAGGTACTAGGTTAAATCCTTAGTCCCACATAAACCAGAATGGCAGCACCTGCCTCTAAGTCTAGCACTTCAGGTAGAAGCAGCAAGACAAAAATTCCAAGGTTATCCCCATTTTGGCAAAAAAAAAAAAACAAAAAAACTTTGTTGGGCAGAGATAGTTGAAACTCTGTCTGACTTTGAGTTCAGCCTAGGGTATAAGGAGTCCATGCTCAGCTAGGCTACATAGTAGAGACTTTGTGTAAGCAAAGAATAACAACAAAGAAGCAGAAAGACAAGATGCTGCTGAAAGATATTTCAGGGCACAAGGGAAGATAAAAATATTTTCTTTTAGCCTTCTATTGCTGTGGCAGAACCAAATTAGAACTCAAATCCATTAGTCAAATTATTATTATATCATAATCAAATTGGGGGATTAAAAAAAAAACAAAATGTTATTTGGTCTCCCAGTTTTGCATGCTTCACTCTGTAATTGGATCAGTCGTTGCTTTGGCCCTAAGGCTAGGTGACACTGAGAAGTATAAAGCCATGTCACTTACCTAACAGCCAGGAAACAAAAGAGAGAGAAAGAGAAGAAGATGTGAGAGCCCTATAACCCCCTTCAATGGAGAGTGCCCATAGTGACCTAAGGACCTCCCTGTAGGCCCCCTATTTCAAGGTTCCACTGTGTCTAACCCTTTAACACATACACCTCTGAGGATCAGTCAAGACCCAAACCTTAGCATTAAGAATGGGGAAAAATAAGAACCACAAGTTGTGCTAATGGAAAAAGAACCATGCAGCTTTGCAGAAAGCCATCTGGTAGTACTTAGGGAAATGAAATATGTTTATGCATATGCTACAATTTAGCAATCTTTCTCTTTGAGTAGGTACCAGACAGACTCTCCCAGGATTTCATAAAGAGATACATATGAACAAGACTGCTCTTGGGATATATGGGACTCAGAGAAATATTTTTGGCAGAACTGATCTGCATGTACAATCTTATCAGAAATATATTTAAAGACTCAGGTGTACCTAAGTATCATAAGTATAGTAGATGAAGGTTTGGAATAATCTCTCATAAGATAACCTTTTCTTGTCTAAGGAATACATATGACCATTTCATAGCATCTAGATATCACTTGATCCTATTAGGGCATTCTGTATATCTCTCGCTGTCCATTTTTATCAAATGGGCCATTTCTGATCAATTTCAAATAGCCTACCATAAGGAAAAGCCTCACACTGTTAATATTCATAATTTTATGACTATTTGTAGGCCATTTCATCAAAAACAAAATAGATCATCTTCCCTCTGTAGTCACAGCATGTCAGTTATTTAATGCTGGGTGCTTGACATGAACCTGTACCACCCTCCATCCCTCCATCCCTGCATACTGCCACCTAGTGGACATCACCATAAATTCAAGTTTTACTCATCCACAATACCAAAGTTTCTGTGCAAATCACCTAATGCCAATACCTACTTTGAGCGTTTTGCACTACAATCAGCGAGTTCCTATGGTGTGATAGAGATAGAAATTACACCTTGGGAACTCTATGTACTAACATCACTAGAAGTCCAGGGAGTTGTGGAACAGTACTGTTATCTTAGGGAATGACCATCCTCTGATACAAATCCAGAAGAGAGAACACAATGCCATCATATTGACTAGAACATAAAATATGGAGAGGAAAATATGTTAGAATAATGACCCAAGACTACAGTTCTCATATGCTCTTGGAAGAGACTGACATTGTCAACCATGATGGCCTGACATGTAGAGTTTATAGAAACAGTAACCATTCTAGAGAGATGAAGTTGGGGCAGGGGCATCTGAATGTGGCACAGTATAAAGAATAAAGGCCACTCCCTCATAACCTTATGTAGCACTGTAACTTTGTGTGCTAACAGCCATTACCATTACTCAGCCAATGGTGTCGAGACTCATAAACACTGAGAAGACCTAAAGATGTGAGCCAAGTCCTGGAACTCATCAGCATTACATACAAGCTATAAATAGAGGGGAAAACTACAAAAGGGAAGAATAGAAGCCAGAAGTCACGCAGATTGTGATTCACCCTCAAAGCATATCCCTTAATAGCAAGCAGTTGCTACCACTGCAGATGGAACAGGAACTGTCACTGGCTTTGCTCCTGTGTTCAGCATTTTCTGAAGGCTGGGTTAAAGGGCAGCAGCCTCAAAACGAAATACAGAGTCCTGACTCTACAAGGATGTTCATTTATTGATGGTTACAACTAGAGGTACCATAGGAAATTCTGTAAGCAAAACTTGGTGTATGCAAATGATGAAATATAAAGTAGCCTAGTCATAGATTTACACTCAGTAGCCTAATATATCAGATGCCTCTTAGGGAATATCTCCTGCTGTGTTGACCCCCATCACTGCAATGGCACCTACTTTTGCTCAGATGCTACCTGTGAGATAAATTATTGTTTCCTCCTCTTGACTTCTCTGAATCTGTGTTGTTGGATATTTCAGTAGATATCCAACTCCTGTCAGCACAAAGCAAGTGCAGTCCATGATTGTGGGAGTTAGCTACTGGAGAAGTCCATCTGGTTAAAGGAGGACAGAGCCAGCAGAGAAACAAACCCTTCTTACTTGGTTCACCCAAAGAAAACAGTAATATACCTTTCATGTCTGACAATGGATCTCACCTATCTTTCTTTCTCTGCTCAATTCATTTGCTACTTATAGATTTGTGGGTGTCATTCTCAAGTACAGTATGACAAACCACACTAAGACACATGAGTAGATTTCTTTTACAGTGATATCTTACAAAGATCAAGCAATCAAAATGAACGAAATCTAAAGCAAAGTAATACTTGTTCAAATTTAATAAACATACACTCACAAAAAACCCTATAATGATACATTCTGGAGTTGTACACACCCATGCACACTCACATACATACACACACGCACACACTAGCAATAGCATTGATGAAGAAGAAAATAAAGAATTAGGAAATGGGTGGCAATGAATAGACTAGTTGAGACCTGAAAAATTACTCAGTACAAATTTGTACGACGCAGGAACCAAGAGATAGAAAAAGATGGGAATATCTCTAGCAAAGCCAGACATTTTATGTCAAAAAATAATCCTTTAGCTTCTTAATGACTTTGAGGATGAGTGTAGGCCACAAGCAAAACAGAAGAGCAGTGAAGGACTTTCTAAACAACATTCATTCATCTTCTCAGTTGTCCTTCTATTCAAAAATTGTTAATTCTTCTTGCTTGTACATCTTGTTCATCTTTGATAACTCTGCCTGAAGAGTAGAGTAATGGGGAATTTAGAATAGGGATATTGCTGCCCTCCAAAGTCCAAACCAATAACCTCACCTCTCCTCATTTATTTCATCTGCCTTTGAATTGCTTGTATTTGACTTGCCTGGTGGGATCATTGCTTTACTAAGGTTAGGAGGCTGGGGCAAGAGAAGAGTCTTTCGAATCTAAAATTAGCAGCACTGCCTCTCTCCTTCATGCATAAGCATTCTGAGTTTTCACCAAGCCTTCCTGGGTATTTCAAGAACTACTATAATTATTTGCCAGCGTTTTTTCACATTTGCATTTGTTCTGCTTTTTTATTTCTTCAAAATGTGTGAATGTTAACAGGAAAAAGAATTCAGCAGAGAAAAAGAAGAAAAGATAAATGTGCCCTATGCTTCTTGATCCACAGGTGAGCTGCCCAGCTTTGGTTTGGCCTCAGTTATATTTCCTTACAAGGAAGCGCACGCCAGTAGTCTTTCTGGCAAGTACTCACTTCAGGAAAGAATAAGAAACACATTAAATGTGAAAGAAAATGGGACTTCCCATTCTGTGGATACTAACCAGTACATGTCATTGGCAGCAGCTGGCTTGTCTCCTCGAAATTTACCCTTATTCTAAAGATTAAAGCCCTTTTTGTCATCCAGATAAAATGAGAAGGGTCTCACCTAGAGCCCGGTGTGGGTGTAGAAGCCTGAACAAAGGAGCTAAGAGCTGAAACTGAAAACCTCAGCGGAGCTTCACCCAAGACATCATTCCCTTGAGCCTGGGCTTCTGTGGAAACTGAGGAGTCTTTTTAGAATTCTTCTTCCCTCCAGTCACTCATGTCCCTAAAATTTTACTCTCACAGATAAACTTTTATGAGGTTAGAAAGATTCCTTCAGCCTTTTTGGAAATTAGAATTTCCCAGCTAAAAGATAGGTGACATAAAGCGTGGATAAACCCACTTTTAGTATCTCAGACTCCCCTTGTGTTATTGTTCCCTCAGGGAGTGCCAGGCACGTTAAAGAGACAACTATGTGTGACAGTGGGAACAACAGTTTGTGGGGAAACGTACCTTCATCAAGGGTAGTTTTGCTGCTTGGAAGTTGTTAGAAAGTAAAGTGACCCTCGTTGTCTGCGGAGGACACTTCCAGGAACCCCAGTGCCTGTCTGAGACTGTAGAGAGTAAGGAAGAGTCTCACGGATACTGTACCTCACAGTTCAAATTATAAATTAGGCACATAAGAAGCAAAACCAATAATAATAGAAGAAACACAAAAACATGCTATAATCAGTGTTATCTAAACATTCCTTGCTGTGTATATGTATAAATGATGCATATTTGTACAGGGGGTGGGTACCTATACAGAGCCTTCCCCTTTCTCTTTCTGCCTTTGGGTAACTACACTAAGAAAAAGCAGCACCGGAGATGAGAGATGGCTACAACAGAGAAATCTAAAAGTTGCCTATATTCTCAGCCTCTGTGAAAGCAACCATCACAGAACACCAGGCATAAGACAGAAGCTGATACTACTCCATTTCTTGTTGCTTTTCATCCTGCCTTAACAGCAAGTACTTGAAGCCTTCATTCCTCCTGGCAGAGAATGCATCTAAACTATTCTTGATTCCACCCCTTATGTATTCCTCCCCCAAATTAAAAATAAATCTTTTGTTCACTAGGTTTTGAGGCGGCAAGAGAACACTCTTAAAATAGTAAAGTGAATGAATGCTCAACGTTCAGAAACTTTCAAATATCTTAAGACTGTAGACACTGTGAAAGTGGTATTCTAATGATTAGAAAATATTCTACAATGTGCAATTTGAAGGAATATGACATAATCGTTCTCTTTAATTATAAAATCTGATCTATGAGACTTCTACTACCCTAACTACTTTTTTCTTTTCTTTTTCAGTTTTATTATTTTCAGTGTGTGTATGCTAAATGTGCTNTATATATAAGCGGTGTTTGTATATGATTGTGTAGGTATATGCACCCATGCAGGTATACAAAGAAATCAGAGGAAGGAATCCAGGGTCATCCTCCTCTGTACCTCTCTGACATATTCCCTTGAGACAGGGGTTCTCACTGAACCAGAACCTCACCATTACAGCTAGATTGGCTGGCCAGTGAGCCCCAGGAATTGACCTGTCTCTACCTCGCAACACCAGAGTTACAGGCACACATAGACATGCCTGGAAGTCTTTATGAATGTTGAGGATTCAAACTCAGAGCCTCACAGTTGCACAGCAAGGATTCTTACCCTGTAAGACAGCCCCATACAATCCTTTTTCCATTGCTATCAAAGTAAAGTGACTATAACCCTTCCCTTCTCCTATGCCTGTGTCCTAGCCTGGCATTGCTGAGGTAGGGAAAATAGATCGGTGAGAGGAGGAGAAATAAGGGAAGGAGAGAAAGGGGAGAAGAAAGGAAGACTAGAGGAAGGGAGACAGTAGGGAGGGAAGGAGAAAGGATGAAGGGGGAGAACAAGATTGATTATGACTGATAGGCTTCAATGTCATGGGGCCTAAAAAGTCCCATGTTCTGATGTCTGCAACCCAGAAAAACCAGTGCTTTATATTCTAGGCCAACCCCAAAGGCCTGGAAATCCAGGAAGCACATCGTCAGTCTCATTTTACGACCACAAGATTGACATCTCTGTTCAACAGTCAGGAAGAGAGAATTAACTACGCTCTGCATTTAGTTCTTGATTCTACTCCATCCTGCAGTACCTTGGATGATGTACAACCAAATTGGGGAGAAGTTTGCTTCATTTCATACTGATACATTCTCATAGGCTCCTCCAGAAATACCTGACCAGACACCTGAACATCCTTTACCTGACGTAAAATGAGCCATCACATTCGTCATTGCTAAATGTAACATTTAGTCAGGAAAGAGCTTCTAGATTACCCCAAACATGAGTTGTTCAGGGTTCTATAAGTAAAAGTCACAGAAGCTTATTAATTTGTCCTCACTAATTCTGGCTGAAGAAAAATTTTAAAAGTCTGACCATGACCTATTAAATGGAACCATAAAAAATTAAAATATTTATTTGTTCTAAAATAGTTTCCCAGTGTCTTCCAAAAAACGAACGGGTCTTTTCTGAATAGAAGATGCTTCATCTAGATCACACACAAGACCTGTTGTTTTTTGATATAATGGCCCAATTAAAATATATTCATTTATGGTTGATGGTACTGACACTCCAGTCTTGGCTTGTTTTGACAAGGTACCATACTGGTGTGTTAATATTTGGGTTTAATATCTAATGATCACTTGTGCAAGATTCCATCCACATTATCTATCAGGTGTTTTGTGAATACTTAGGTAGGACCTAAATACAATGCCTGGTGTATTAGTTATAAGTTCACACAGTAAAATTCAGGTACCTAGTTAGTAATTTTTATTCTATCACTGGTTACAAGACTTGGGAAACTTTATATATGTATATATATATATATATATGCACACACACACACACATATATATATATATATCTTCCCTCTATTTCCTCATCTGTGAAGTGATGACAATTACAGCACTAACTGCATATGATTGCGAAAAGGTTATATAGAGTCATAAATATAATTTATATGGGTCACTTGTACCATTAGATGTGGATAGTGGGGGAAACACACAAAACACATATTATACAGGTAGTTCATCTGAACCTTATGTTTTAATGCAATTTCCTGATCAGGATTATCCTCCTCGCAGGCTTCTGTTCTCTGCCTAGAACACCTTGCTAGAAATAGTATTAATTCTTCCTAGGACTCAACCTAGTTTGAGAAACTTGTTGACTTCTCAAAGATCATATATAGAAGAGGTACCCATTTCTACCACAAAAGTCTCACATGGCACTCTCTGGTGTGAATTTTCATATAAGTCCTAATCCAAGGTCGTTAGTTCATTATTTCTGACTAATTTGTGCTGTCCTCGGGCCATGGTTAGAAGATTACCAAGCAATCTCCTCACCTCCTAAAAAGGAATATTTTTTTTCCTCTCTTGAAGCTGTCAAAAATTTTCTTAGTTCTTAGTTCATGCTCCGGAGGCACTGGGGCTCATTATGTAAATTAATATGACTTCTACACAACCCACATCACCTCGGGTTACACTAACGAGTTCTAGATAAGAGAGAATGAAGATAAAATTGTATCAGGGGTATTTAGGAGCAACTGCCCAAGTGAAAGAGTAATGAGATGAGTTGTAAAGGGAAGCCGTGGAAAGGTAGTTAAGATAAGAGTTCATATCTTCAATCATTTTTTAAAATATGCTCACCTGCTAATGTGTTACACATCTGAGCTGTATATTTAAGAACTCACTCTGAATATCACTCGATATTGAGCTTGCTAATGTGTGGTCTATGTTATGAGGACATTTGCCTTCTTGAGTACCAGTCCTGAGGGTCAGAGGGCCCTGTTCTGTACCTATAGCTTCAAATTCAGTCACCAGATATATCAGCGAAATGACACCTCACTGTGCCTTGCAAAGAGGAAACTACTGAAAGTATTGCTTTTTCAGTAACAGAATCTTTTGCCAATCCTAAAGGCAAAACAAGCTAAAAAGGCTTTTATCCTAAATGGAAGTATCTAGAACCCCAAACAGCATGTGCTAAATCTATAGTCAAAGACTATTGAGTTTTTTTTTTTGTTGGAGTTCCACTTGGGATCTACTTTTTAATTTAATTTATCCTTTAACAATTTTATGCATACGTGCAACACATTGACCATACTTACTCCCCCAGCCCTTCCTAATCTCATTCCTACCTCTATTCTTTCATCCCTACAAGTGTAAAGCATACAGAAGAATGTGTATAACTTACATATAACTGCTATACAATTTTATACAAGAATATATATGGATACATTAGATTAGCTAGATATCTCGATGGCCGTGGGAGATCCTGGAACTGGTCCTCACAAGACAATGAGTACAACTATACATACTACTTAGTTTGTTATTAGGAGGGCTAATCAGTGTAGTGTGGTTGGATTTACAAAGTGCACAAAATTGGCTTTCATATTACACACTACACACTAATCGTAGACACAGCATCCATCACTTGATATATTATTAGATGAACTTTGATGTCTTCTTGCCTGCAGACTTTCATGTTGGCCTTTTGGTCAGGTTATCCTTGTCCTTGATTATTTAACTCAATAGTCACTTATACAGGTCACCTCCCATCTAAATTAATACCTAAGGGTAGATTGTGAGGGCCCAAAGAAGCCCAAACTCCAACATCTACTAATATTGGTCACAAGCCATAAGTTAATGCTACAGGACACTTTTCTTCAGTTGTATAATGAGTGACTTTGAAAATTTGTTAGAAAATAAAAACAAAATAAAAAATGTTGAACTGTTTGTTCAAATGGTTCACTTGTTTACCCTCAGTCAAGAAAGTGCCTTCTTATTTCTAGTTATTTTCACACTTCTAATGCTTAGTTAAGTTATGTTTAATATGTGTATTTTCATGAAATAGAAGAAAAAGCATAGAGACGCAGGAAATAAAGGAAACCATGGTTTGGATTTTTGACTGATATGAGGATTCCCTCATAGTATTTTTGACATATGTATGTGTTTGTGTGTATGTGCATGTGTGTGTATAATAAAATAGGACATATTTTTTCAATTTGCAAAAACTTAATTATTGATTCATCACTCTAACCATAAAATTATTTATCCAAGATTTTATTGAGCACATTCCATTTATAGTCTACTTAATGTAAGACCTTGCCCTTGACTTCTAAAAGATCTTAATAGAAAGAAAAAGATATGAAGATACATGAATTACCTATTTTTCAAGCAGGGCGCAATTTAAAAGATACTCTGTGCTCTCAGGAAGATGGGCTGGCTTTATGTTTGAATTCCAAGGGCACACTAAGAAAGTATCAGTGTGCTGTGTGAAAATGTATTCCTGGTGGTATTTCAGATGTGCCAAAAAAAAATTGTTAACTGTGTTTGTTAAGTACAAGGCACTATCATAAGCACTTTCTATTATTAAATTATTTAAGACTGACAAAATACTTTGAGATCTATCCTGGGGCAAACCAGGTTAGAAAGCTTGTGCAAGGTCTCCTTGTGGCATGGAATAAGGCTGCGCTTCCTATGATGTGGTGATTTGAAGAAGAATGATCCCCATAAACTCATAGATTTGAATGCTTGCTCACCAGGGAGTAGCATTATTTGAAAGGATTAGGACTCATGGTTTTGTTGGAGGAAGTATGTCACTGACATGGGGGTTTGAGGTTTTCAGAAGCCCAAGCCAGACCCAGTGGCTTTCTCTTTTCTTGCTTCCTGCAGATCCAGATGTAGAACTCTTGGTTGCATCTCCAGCACCATGTGTACCTGTGTGCTGCCATTCTTGTGACTATGTTGATGTTGTACTAAACCTCGAAAACTGTAAGCCAACCCCAACTAAATACTTTCTTTAATAAGGGTTGCCAGTCATGGTGTCTCTTTATAGCCACAGAGCACTAAGACACATATAGTGACATTCTGACTCTCAAGTTTGCAATTTTTCTACCATGCCATATTATAAGAGAGAATCCTTCCCCATGTGAATGTCATGGGGAAAAAAGACAGGCAAATTGACACATTATTATTAGTTCTTAGGCCAAACAAACAAAAACCTCCAGTAGTAGAAATTATAATATCTCTACATAAGTATATAAATTTTGTATATTGAAATTTTGACCAAGTCTACCAAGGTTAGGAACCTTTGGAATTCATAGACGAGCCCTGAGTGAAAAGCGTGGCCATGTTGTTATCATCCTCCGTACATGATTATGCAAATATTGATATAAAGCAGAATCCTGTAGTGATATGGGAGCAGGCCTGGCCTGCTTTTTGTCAGGCCGGCTCCCGCACGGCTAGCGTATACCCAGAAATAACAACACACAAATTGTATTCATTTAAGCACTGCCTGGCCCNTCTTTATTAACCAATGAAAGTAACACATAGACAGATGACCCACCTACATCAGAGTCCAGAAGTGTAAAGAAGAAATTCTAGCATCAAGGCTAGACCTGCTTTGTTAGACACATTCATTAGATGTGTTTATGAGGAGATAGATGAAGAGACATGATAGGGTATGAATGCAAAGAAAATGCACACATGAAATGCAAGGTGATTGCATGCACCATTTAAAAAGCATGAATTTAATATGTTGTATTAGTTCATTAATAACCACAGAAATGACAGAGTGAAAGAGCGGAGGTTACTCAGTAACAGTAGCCTCTGGTTCTCAATGAAGGCAAATCAAGGAAAGGCTGACTTCTTAGTATATGATTCCTGAAAAGAGCATGTCTTCTTTTCTAATGTATAGAGCATATGGCACCTCCAATAGCAACATGGATGCTTGATGCTATGGAAACAAAGCCAAGGCAGGACCTGTTTGGGGCTGCAGAGAAAATGTCCCCATTTTCCTCATAATGGTGCCTCACACATTCTGTTTCTCTCAAACTTTACTCTTCCAACTGAATTGTTCTCTCTGCAGATGATTTGCCCTAATGGACATGATTCCCTAGGCTGTTATCAGAATCTTCATTCTCCTCTTAAAACATTTAATAGAAAACACCCAAACCTAAATATCAAAGAACTCATTGCAAAAGCACCTCACTAAGCATGTGGTGAATTACATTGTCATATAATACCCAGAGGCCTACATAGTCAGTGTCCTAGAAGTCTTCATCTGGTTCCTTTCTTGCAGTTCAAGGAGATATTTGCTATTGTGCCTTAACACATTTCCTTTAGACCACACCAGAAAATCTAGTCTTTTTGTGAGACTTCCGAACAGTCTAGGCTTTCTAAAATACATCACTTATTTTACATGTTCAGGTTTAGGGACTTAAATGCTTTTGATTTGGGGACTTAAAAGAGAGGAGAATTAGGTTCTCTTTTCATTTATTATTTATCACCAAATAAAATTGTGAAGGTTCTCAGGTTATATTTATGACTAAACTTGGTAAGTTTGTCTTTAGTTCCAGAAAAGTTGTTAGTAAATTCTAAATATTTTCTTGGCAGACCTCAAATTCTTTGGAGGCAAAGCTCAATATATGAAAAGGACACATTTTAGTCATTTTTATTTTCTCATTGTCATCTGTGTTATTTTTTCCTTAACTCTGTTTACTTATTTTAGTTACTCAAAAGTATTGGCATTCTAATTATTTTTTTTTATTTCTAATCCATACTGCTTTACATAATTTTAACACAATTTCTGTAATATTATTGGATAGACAGTGATCAATGATAGGTAACTCAATAAATAAGTGATAAATGATAGGTGATAAGCAAAAGATAGATAGACATTAACACAGTGATTCTTAACAACACATGTGTTCATTTGTTGACTAATGTAGACATTTTATAACAATGTAATTCAATTTTGACCCTTTCTTTATACTTTTATTGTAAGGGTTTTTTATGCTCACATATGTAATTTTATTATTTACATACATTATTTAATACATTTGACTCATTTTTTAAAAATCCATGACTGTTAACTCAAATATTTTGACTCATCTGTTTTCACAAACTGACTTTTCTGTTTGTCTATCTCAGTTCAAAATGTTAAATTCTGACTTGTACCCTGTCAAGATGAGACTCTGGATTCTGCTGTCTTCCAGGAATGAAAAGCCTTGTTCCATCTAGTAGAGAGATAAATTATTGGAATCCAGCATGAGCTGAGTGATCCTTGGTGTCACTATTGTCAAGGTCAAGTGGGTTTCAGTTTTGCCTCTTAGTTATAGAGTGAATCTCTTGGCTTTTGTTAGTGGGCATTCAACAAAAAGTCCAAAATATTTACCAAACCACCTTAGCCCTGTGGGACCTAAATTACCAATTCATTCTCCTCTCTGAAAGACAGCTATGTCTCCAGCTATTTCACCTTTAAGCTGCCTGTTTCCTTCTCAGTCCCAAGCTACCTCTTCACACCCACTCCTCAGTATGGTTTAAAATAGCTGAAGCTAGTTAGGCAGTTTGTCTGCCAACTTGGTGGTTTCTCCTCATGTACCTCCATTCTTTCTGCTGCGCCCCTAACCTGGCAATTTCCCACACTTTATACCTTTACTCATGAGGCTAATAACACTTGGATTTTTTTTTTCTTTCTCCAGCTAGGGAATCTGGGATTGCCCTGGCAGGGGAGAATCACATTAACGGGATTTTGCCCACTGCGGTTTCCTTCTTTCATGAGATGGGCCCCCTCTGGTGTCTACCTGATTTGGGTCATGCGCCAGTGCTTTCAAACCGCTTTCTAAATATAATTGTTACCAGCAGGCAAACGGAACCAATGCAAGAGACTGCAGTCTATGAAAATAGGAACTGAAAGATAAATTCTTAAATATGAATTAATTTCAATCTAAAAGAATAAATTGTATTTATCTCAGAATGTAAGCCAAGACTAATGGCTAGATAGGGTGCTAGATCCTAATCTACTCATGTAATTGAAGCTAAATGTAATTGGGCTGCTTCACCTGAAGACTTACTTTATTTCCTCCATAAAATGGCTATTTTCCTGGGGGGTGCCCTCCCACTACCGAGGGCAGCTGAAGAACACTGGTGTTAATATTTTGAAGCAAGGTGAACACTGCTGGGGAGAAGCCAGTTCTCTGAGTTAATATAATTTCTGGGTTGCTAAAGCAACTGAAGGCTGTGCAATGTAAAAAAAAATCTGATTTATTAAGTTCTATGAATAGCCTCACTCATTTCTCATTACTTGCTCTTGACTTTGCCTTTTTCCTGGGCAGTGGGAAAAAGCACCAAGACAAATCTTACTTTCCCCGGCCATTATTTTTTAAATATATTTTAATTTACTCTGAGAATTTCATCATGTACACACTGTAGTTCCATCTTACTACATACAACTCCTCCCAGACTGACCCCACTGCATCGAGATCCCAACTTCACGTTCTCTTTCAAATATTATTTGATTATTATTCTGAAGTAGGTATATGTGTGTATGGAGGGGATTATGCATGTATGGAAGTTCAAGTATCTTCAGAAGCCAGTGACATTAGGTGCCCCTGAGCTGAAGTTATAAGCGGTAAGCTCAGTTGTGTGCCAGTCCATGTGTGGTAGGGTGCCAACAATAGTCCTCTGAAAGAGCACTGTATACTCTTAACTGCTGAGATATCTCTCCAGTTCCTGTGCCCTCTTTTGTTGTTGTTGCCTTTTGTTTTATTGGAGGGGGAGTATTTGAGATATTTTGTTATTGTTGTTGTTGTTGTTAACTTTATTTACAGCTTACTGTGTTATGTTAGTGCATGAATAACCTACCAGAGACCTCACTCCTGAGGAAAACTACTTCACCCCTTCCTGGAAGCCATCAAGTGCCAATGGCTACTCTGCTAGGGGTGACACCATGAGTCCTTCCTTATCCAGGCTGGCTTGATCTTGTACAGGCCATGTGCATGCAGTTCCATGGCTGCCGTGAATCTACGGACCTACTTCACATCCTCTCTCTTCCATTAAGTCTTCTTGGAGAAATATTTTTTTATAATCATGTAAATATCTGGTGTTCAGGAAAGCATAAACCATATGTACGAAACTAATAATGAAGGGTTTTTAAAATGAAATAATTTCTCTGTTTTAAATACAACTTGGAGAAGAATCAGCAAATTGATTGAGGCCCAGAAATACTTCATGCGATTATTCTCTGTTCACAAAGTTTCCAACCCATACATTGTGATGTTCTGAATAGCTTTCATTGCATTCCTTTGAGCGTCTACACACTAGAAAACAATTTTGTTTAATGACAATATTGCAAACTTTATTAGAAAATAGGGTTAATAATATTGCAAAGATGAGATCTTAACAATTAAGAGAAAACCCTAAGAGAGTGTTGAACATGGAAATTTATACATCAGAATTTGGTTTGGGGAAAAAACTCATATGTCTAAATTTTTATTCTCTCCTAACACGATGTATTTTAAATATCTACCTTACACAGGCTAAGAATAATATTAAAAATAAAAAGGAGGGTGAGACATAAGTGTGCATGTTCCCTTATCTGCATATGTGTGCTTATACATGCTTATGCTGGGATAGGAAGTGATGAAGGGGGCTCTTGCTGGTGTCTGTACTGTGCTGCAAGAAGAGTCTTCTCACCCACTTGGAAAAGAATACTGTGATGGTGTCTCTCAAGGTAGTCCCAGGTAAATGGCACGTAGAAAGAACTCAGTAAATGTTACATAGACAGGTCGATGATTTCTGTCGGTGCAGTATGCATTGAAGAGAAACAAGGAGAAAGGGAAGGGGGAATAGAAAGGGAATACAGGGGGGAGGAGGAATAGAGAAAGAGGAAGAGGAGATTTCGGAATAATGGGGCTCAAAAACTTCAAGTGCAGGAAGATGAATTGACATTATATCATGAGACAATATTTCTCAAGGAAATAGGAATAGGTCTTGATCTCACACACCTGTGTCTGAATCTGTAGTCATTGCTGTTATTTGTTTTATTTATTACAGACAGGTCTCACTCTGCACCCCAAGAATGGCCTCAAACTCACAACAGTCCCTCTGTCTCACCCTCTCAAAGCTGAGAAACCATATCCAGAATGGAACTGAATTTTCATTCTACTGAACTCTTTTCACAGAATTATCAAAATTACTCTTTTGAAATTTTCTCTTCTTCTCCATAGAAAGAGAAGTAACATCTAGACATCTACAAATGTATCACTGGAATGATGGGAATTAATGGCTAACGGATGTTAAACTATGTAACTGTAACATGAAAGGCTGGCTTGTTGGGGTTTCTGCCCCACCCAGTACCCCACTTCCTGTCTGGTTGACAAACCTATACTTCCTGCCTGGCCAATCAGCATTTATTCAAACCATGATTGACAGATTACAGACAATTGTCTCACACCACAGGAAGTAGAGGCAGGACAATGAGAACAGGAGAATGCTGGAAAGAAGGAAGCCCATTCCTCCCAGTCCAGTCCAGACCACTGAAGAGGCAACATGTGACCTACCTGGCAGAGAAAGGTGCTGAGCCATGTGTCTAGCATAGATAAGAACAATGGTTTAATATAAGCTACAAGAGCAAATAAGAAGCCTGAGCTAAAAGGCCAATCAGTTTTATAACTTACGGAGATCTCTGTGTGATTTTCTTTGGGACATGCCA
>LOEQ01005405.1:154806-168190 GCA_001685075.1 Bramus lutescens
GATAGATAGATAGATAGATAGATAGATAGATAGATGATAGATAGATAGACAGTTAGACATATATATATATACATATATATTCAACACTTTCTGACATAGCTTCTCCTTCTCGTACCTATTATATTGAAAAAGTTATTGCATAATGAACTAATTAAAATATGCCAATGCAGTTAAGATTCATGGTGCTGTTAGGTGGTATTTATGTGATTTTTGTTTAGATCAGTCACATGCTATTAGTATCTGCTAATTCCCTCTAAGGAGCAACTTTCTAAAATGTCAAGAGTGAGTATAAAATTAGCCCATCCCATCACCTCATCTACTCCTTTTTGCAATTTGGTCAGTTTTTTTCTTTCAACATTAGTAAGTGTGGCCAGGGTTTAATGCTTATACTAACATGTCAGATTTAGACAAGGCTTGAAGAACTTTGTTATCTTGGATCCAGTTTGGAGACAAAGGCATCTATCCATCTTGGTTCTTGTACAGGACTCCTTTGTGTTCAGAGTTGCCGCCGAAGTTATTTTCAGAACATCATATGGATTTTTCATTGAAACATCTGTGTTAACTTTTATTATCCCTAGTCTGCTTTGTAATTTTGGAAACAGATATAAAGAACGAGCAACCCAAAGAACAGTAATATAGTGGGAAGCATCCTTCATAAGTCAATTGAGGAATTTAATAATCTCTTTAGAAATAAGCTCTGCAGCTATGAGAAAAATGTGTGGGTTAAAGGCCTTCCAATTAAGAAAGGTTTCTCTGTGGATTTATAGGCTGGTGGTTCACTCTTCCTGTTCGTGTTTCCATAGCAACTGTCAGGTAGATTTTCTGCTACTTGCTAGGAAGTTGGAAATGTTGAGTCTGGTTGAGCCTTTTCAATTCAGTGAAGCTTAAATGAAATTCTTTGCAAGGAACTGGCATTTAGCCTGGGTCATTTATTCATATCTAGAAGGAAAAAAATCAATTATAGTAATCAAATGTGCAAAATTTTATTGGGATTATTTTGGGTACATATTTTGTGCTGTAATCTATTTTTAATGCCAGGGTGCTAAAGGTTTTAAGGCTGCAGCTGGCCTCTTTGCTATCTGATGGCTTGTGGCTTTAATTACAGCCCAAGACATAGGAAGGCATGCCTTTTTCTGGTCTACTTTTTGCAAGCTATAATCACCCCTGGTGATATTCAGAAGTGAACGAGGCTCCAGAAGGCTCATTAGTTTGAGACACCTATACTGCACAAAACACAGCGTACAACCTTTTATTCTTTTTATTTTTTCTTGTCCCATTGGTTATTTGGATTAAAGCCTGGGGATATAAATAATGCAGATGCTATTATTTAAACTTCTCATGAGTACAGTGTCTTCGTTTTCCCTTCAGATTAAACCCAGTTGGGCGTCTCTCTCTATGGTTAATTTCAGCCCACATTGACTGATGCCTGACAGCTCTACGTAGGATGGTCTCTTTTAATCCTCAAAAAAGAAAATAAAAGAAAGAAAGAAATATCAAGCCTGTAGGAGGGCAAAGCGAACGCCTTATGTAACATACAACATGTGCCGCAAAGGACAGACATCTGACGAGCATTACTCAGGGTTCTTTTGTTAGCATCTTTGCTCACTGGCACACAAACATCAGCTTTTGCAGAAAATAAGGTGCAGGGTCCTGGGTTTTTGTCTGTCAGCCTCCCTGTGGATGTTTCTTATATGTCATTCACAACAGCACCTTCAGATGGATATTTCAGTGCCTTTTATTCTGCCTTTCTTCTTTTCTCGTGTCATTTATATGGCACATCTATATCTATTGTGTTGACACTTCATAATACTATAATTGACTATCAGTAAAAACACAAATAAAGGTTACAAAGACAGAAATAGAGATAGGCTCTCTCTCTCTCTCTCTCTCTCTCTCTCTCTGAGAGAGAGAGAGAGATTTTAAGTTAAAGCTGAAGTGTCTTTTTTCCTCTTTGGTCTTGAAACTGCTTCCTTCTATTAAGCTAAATAAAAACTTTCTCAGAAGAGCAATTGAAGTTGAAGGAAGCTCACTCTTCAGTCGCTATACTAGGAAGTGGAAATGAAGTTGCTCGGCCCTGCTCTCAACTTTATTTACTCTAAAAGGTGGGCAATTTTCTCTTAGAATCAATCATCCTTGGAATTGCGTGGCTCACTCAGCAGAAGATGCAGCTGTACTAAGGGCCAAGGAACTGTGTTCAGGATGCTTGTTGGCATCTGGAGAGCTGAGGGGAGAAAGATGAGCTGAGTTACAGAAATGTACTATACTATACAGATGTACAAACACAGAAATCATTTGGCAAGAGACAGACATGCTGACTCATGCTTTTGTGCATGAAAAATGAGTCACTAATTGGCAAAGTAAGAAAGTTGGAAGCCCCCTCTTTGGGGGAGCAGAAACCCCTAGACTTTGGCTGACAGTGCCTAGGGGTTAGAAATCAACTCCTCTCTGTTGCCCCCCCCACCTTACCCTGCACGTTGCGTTGCGTGGGAACTCTCTTCCACCTGTTCTTCCTCTAATGCAGGTGCCTAGCTGGGAATGTTATCAGCATTTAAAGAAACCACTTATCCTCCCTGAGGCTGTATCTGAGTTGAGTGTGCTGTTAATTCAGTAAATGTCCTTATGACCAATCATGCTCAGTGACCTGAGCTTGCTACTTGGCTCAAACTCTGTTCTTCCTAGAGCAATGGAGGGCCCTTATCTCCTCAATGGTTTCACTTTGAGACGTCCTTCTTAGGACTATAGCCATCACCACTGAGTTTCTTCATTCCTCTAAGGTTCCTTTTGGACAGTAATGAAGTGGGTAGAATTGTGTCTCTGACATACTCCTACTGTCCTACATTTCAAAAGGCTGATGTAAGTGGCAAGTCCTAGAGTTCCAATCTAATCTAAGAAAGACGTTGAAATCCTGTCTCAAATGAATAAAATAAAATAAAACTCTTAATCTCTAAATCCTCAAAGTCCACCCCAAGTTATTCCCTTCTTCCACAAAGACTCCAAGTCCCAAAAGTACCATAACCTCCTTAAGCAGCAGCATCAACTGGGTACCAAGTATTTAAATGCATGGCCAACATTTATCATTTGAAGCACAACAAAAACAAAGCAAACATAAACACCAACAACATCAACAACAGATAAAAATCAGCAGATGCAAACGAGATCTGAACAAGCGAGTCCATCATTCAAAGATTGTCTGACAAATATTAGCTTACAGAATTGGCTTTGTGGAAAGTTTTATGCTGTTACAAAGAGCTCAGGGCTGAACCACTCCACACGCATGTTGAAATCTCTTTTCTGCCATGTTACCACAAGTACGCTTTAAAAATGAGTGGAGCCTGCTTCTCCTATACTAAAACAAAGGAGTCAGCCTGATCTCTAGACCTGTGAGGAGGCATTCTTGGCCTGTCAATTACTTTATGCTTGCCTCTTGGTGCTAGTTCTTTTCTCTTCTGCCTCGTTAGCATGTTGATTGTTTAAACATCTTAATTATCCTTATTGGTAACTTACTATTGTGCATATAACACACTTACACAACTACCCCTATCTTACTATATTTTTTTTGAAAATATTCTTCTTTATTTTCCCTTAGGGGAAAGTCTCCTGATTTGATGTCAGAATTCTTGGAATAGCGGATTGGAATCAAAAGAGCCATCAACTCGTTCCTCATCCACGTCTAACTTGAGAGCTTGCAAGGCTTTACTAACAACAAAGGGTGAGCCCCTGCTCACTGGAATGGGGTGTCGTGGCATGAAGAAGGCATAGCGTCCTGCTGCATAGGGAATAGTGCTGAAGGAGGATGTCTTTAAAGCTCCCAAAACCTCAAGCGTTCCTTTTCCACTGTTTAGGAATACATCCTTTTGGCATGGTGTGGAGTGTTGGAGATGTTCTCTGTCTCTTGTTCGAAATTTATATTTGGACTGTTTTTTTTTTAATTCATCAATCCTGGATGTGTTTCTAATTCCTTTGTTAAGTTTGCAGTCTCCTGCAGTTGCCAACTGTGGAATTATTTGTGTCAAAACTGCCCCTTTCAGATTGGCTAACTTGAAGATCAGAACATTCTGCACAAGAAAAGGCTTCCTGGATCAATGTGTCAGCTCCTTTTCATGTAGCTGGATCTTTCAATTTGTAGCATAACCCCTGCAGCACTGGAGAGAAAGGATGCTCTGTCTGAAATGCTGAACTGCACTCACCCCTGCCTACCATTATATTTCCACGGGCGTTTCTATAAAAAGCTGCAGAACCAAGGGCGCTGAGATCTGACATCTGGAATGGCCGCAATCACTCAAAGGCACCCCTTTCCCCAGCTCTTGCTGATTTGACCCCATCCCTTCCTGCCTTTCAACATGCATCCCATTTCTCTATATTTAGGTGGATGACCAGACACACACACAGGCTCCAAACACTTCTCACTCTTCTTTGGACAGCTTCCCCTGAGAGTTTGCTATTAAGTCGGAAGGCCTCCATTTCTGTCTGTGCTGGACCACTCCTTGCTGAAGCATTCTGATGTCTCACACTCTATAAAATATTAAACAATAGTGATCTGACTTCTGCAACATGTGATGCTGAGTGCATTAAGTATGTGAATGTATGTGTGTAGAAATTCCTTTAAATCTTTTTAAAAAGAATTTTTTTTTTCTGATTAACCTGGGCACATAAGGGATTACAGAGACTGAACTGACAGCCGGGAAGTCTGCTTGGTACTGGCCTAGACTTTCTTTATATATGTTACATTTGTGAAACTTGGTCTTCGTGTGAGACTCCTATCAGTGAGAGTAGAAGTTGTTTCTGACTCTGTTGCCTGCTTTTGAGACATATTCCTTCTAAAGATTGCCCCATCCAGCCTTAATAAAATAGGAGGTGCCCAGTCTCATTGCAACTTGTTATACCATGGCTGGCTGATATCCATGGGAGGCCTGCCTACATCTGAAGACAAACAGTGGAGGAAGAGTGATTGGGATGGGGTGACAGGGGGAGGCAGGACTAGGAACTGGGAGGAGGGGAAAGAGGGAAGACTTCGGTCAGAGTGTAAAAACAAACAAATAAATTTTATGCTTTGAGATTGTAACATGACTGCATTACTGGCCTCTCCTCTCTTCCTTCAAAATCCCACCATATACCCTTTCTTGCCTTCTTGCTTCCATTCATGCCTGGTATGCAGTTTTTTGGTAGACTGTGTTTAGCTCTTGAAGGGAGCATTGTCATCTTAGATGGGAAACTTCCATTTAAACTATATGTGTATATTTATACATAAATTAGCATGTATTAAAGGTATGTTTAGGTATAGAGTTGATAGTATGATTCCTTATGACCTTTTCAGATATATCCTTATGTTATTTTGTCCTCCTTCCTCCCTGATTAGAGCCCCCCATTTATTCCCATTTCCTCCATCAGATCACTTGCACGATGCTATTCTCCTCTCTCCACCCCAAACTAACTATGGTCCCTTTTTACCTTCCTGGTCTTAAGTTACTCAAGTTATAATACTCATATCTGAAGATCTGGACTAGAAGTCGCCAAGGAGAGAGAGAGCACAAGATGTTTGTTTTTCTGTGTCCATCTTAGCTTCCTCGTTATGACCATTTCCAGCTCCACCCATTTGCTTGCCAAGTTCATGGCTCCATTTTATTTATTTATTTGTTTGTTTGTTTTTACAGCTGAATAGGATTCCATGGTGAAGATATACCCCATTTTCATTATCGGTCCATTTGGTCAGGTAAGGGGCATTTAGGTTGTTTTCATCCTCAAGGTACTATGACTAGAACAGCAGTGGACGCGGCTACAAAGTATCTCTGTGGAGTAGGATGTCAAGTCACATGGGCATAAGCCAAGGAGTGATATAGCTGGGTCCTGTAGTATATTTATTTTTAGCTTTGTTAGGAGCTTGCCACCCTGATTTACACAGTGGCCACACCAGTGTGCAATCCCACTGACAGTGAGGAAGGGCAGCCTTTTCCCTTACAGCCTCCAGCATCTGTTCTCAGGTCTTTTGTTGATCATTGACATTCTGATGTTTGCCTTTCTCTAAATTGCTGGACATTTTTTCAAGACATGTGCCTTGTGAATCAGATATTTTTGCAGAAGAAGAAATCAAAGAATGTGTTTTTCCAACTATCCCATAGTAAAGTTGGGGGTTAAACTCAAAGCCTGTGGTGATAGCCTTGATAATCAATGTATAATTTTACTCTAGGAGTATTTCTATTTAAGAAGTCCTTGTTAGTTATAGTTAGTTATAAACTGCCGAACCATGATATAACTTGTGCCTGAACAAAATTTATGTGATAGATAGGTTTTTCTCAGAAAGGGACATCATAACCTTCTTGTAAACCGTAACTCTCAACATCACTTCATAACTACACTTGTGGGTCATTTGAAACAGCGAAATCACTAAAAGAGGACAAAGCTGTAACTCAGTGGCAAGTCGATCACAGATGGCCATGCATTGACAGGGTGAAAGATGCAGGCAGAAGGCCACCCTTGTCTGACCTCACCTTGGAAAGCGCCCACATCCAGATCTTAGACTTCATAAACTGTGAAGTACAGGTGGCTGAGCTAGTGACTAGGTGCTGAGTAGCTGGTTTGGTTCTGAATATGTTGTTACTGGAACATGCGGAAAACGGCACATAGACCCGCGCCGTTGTTGTTATCTGGTTGTTTACAACTCAGGCCTCCCTGAACCTGCCGGATTATAGTCTACATGTTTTCATGTGCTGAGCTTCCTGGATTAGTCAAGGACAGAAAAGCAGACTTTGCCACACCAAATCTGGCATTGATTTTCTGCTATTTCATAACATTGAATACCCATTCACTTTCTCCCCAGTCATAATTCTGGCCACGGCTTTTGCATGGTGCCATGATCACTGAGACCTCATCAAGCCCTAGAGTCTCTGTTGCTCTTAGCGAGTATGTTTCATTAGAGCCCTTGGTGTTTTGTTTTATTGTAATGGTTCAGTCATTCTCATTCTCAGCAGCTGCATGCAGTGGTCATCCATGACCAATATCTGGACTTCAAAACATCCACTATTCTGACCAGCTCACTCAGCTCTTCTGCCAATCAGATGCCTCTTACCTTGTCATGTAGCCTACATGTCAGGGAGACTTTCCCTGCTATCCGGCTTGAATATGTGTATGAGAATTTTAAATAGTTCACAGTTTGCTTGTTAAGCTAAAACTTCCACCCCATATGTTTGCTTAATTCAGAAGCCCATAATTCTCCAATTTATGCAGCTATTATGTATCAGAAGATTCAGTTAAGATTTTTATTTTTACACATACATTCTACTATTCATGGTTTCTCACCCTGTTGAATATTGGATAAGAGAACACTACTCTAATTCATGCAACCTTCATAGATACCTAATGAGAAACTGAGGATGAGCTTTCTACAACACAGACCCATTCCGCAAAGGTCAGTTAGTTTGTTACTATCACAGTACTAACAGCTCTCAGTACTAATGCTCTTAAAATCAGCAATCCATTAATACAACAGAGAATGTGTGTGTGTGTTTCTATATTCAAGCAGAGGAAAAGCATCCCATATATGGGGTGTTACATGTCTAGAACCATAGCTGAAGTCTCTGAAATCAGCTCACATCCTTTAGCTATTGAATATTTAATGCTTCCAGACTGACAGATAGCTAGACATGCTGGTTTCTTTCTGAAGTCTGAAGTTATTTCAATGCATAGAAGTATTTGGACCATGTTTTAGTGAAAATGTCATCCTCAGCATTTATGAGAGTGCCAGCCTATGGAGAGACAATATAATTGTATAACCTTTTAGAACTTGGTGTTGGTTTGATGGCTCATCTAATTTTTATATGAATGTTTCAACTCAGAATTTTAACAACCAGTTTAAAACATGCATCACAAATCGTATTATAAGGCTGTGGTTATCATTACACTGATTACCATTCTTATGTTTACTCAAGGTTTCTTTTCCTTTTTTTTCCCCTAGTTTCCTTTACGCATACCTTAGTCCATTATCTGAAGATGTAGCAGAATATTTCAGATGTGCTAATTTAATGAAGAGAAGCCCAAGATCATGTGGTAAAGTGTCTACTTGTTCTCTTTGACAGCTTCATGCTGATTAGATACCTGCTAGAAAACAGCAGGGGAAGTCAGCACAAGGGAGCAGGGCAAAACGCGTAGTATAGACTTGCATTAGCGCAAAGAACTCTTCTAGTAATTCAATCGGTCTCACCAGAAGAGGACATACTCATGAGGGTAAAATTAATTATACCTGGTGGTCCTGACCCATTTCCAAACCCCACCTCCAAACACTGCATTTCTGTCTTGTGGAGGAAACTATGTTTCAACAAGGGGGTTATTTGGAGGGCCACCCAAAGAATCAGAGTTGAAGGTTAATGTTTTAGGAGGAGCTGCCATTTGTTTATTGATTTCTTTTTATTACATTTTTAGTTGTCTATGTGTGCGCGTGTGTGGCGTGTGTGTGTGTGTGTGTGTGTGTGCCCATTAGTGAGTGATGAATGTGCACACCCGCATGCTTAAAGGTGCCCACAGAGACCAGAAGAAGGTATCAGATCACTGGAGCTGGAGTTGCAGGCAGTTGTGAGCTCCCAGATGAAGGCGCTGAGAATGGGACCAGGGTCCATGGAAAGAGCGACATATGCTCTGAATCATTGAGCCATGTCTCCAGTCCATTCGTTTCTTATTCATTTAAAATTATGAATAATTTTATTCACTTGCATGTGGTTGCACATAACATGTAAAGAAGAAAAGCTTCAGCATTCAAAGGTTAATATCCTTACTCCTTAACTTCACATTTTAATCCCTTAAATATCAATCTGACTTTGTTTCATAGCTAAACAGTAAAACAAAAGATATTATTCATCAAAAGGTTTCATATTATTTGGAAATATATGCCACTCGATTTTTTGTGAATATTTCAGTAATTCCTTTATTAAGAAGGAAACTTCACTTCTCATTTGGACATTTTTTTCAAATATCATAGAAGATCAGCAAAATATTTATTACCAACTGCAGAAAATTTACTGAAAAATATCTGAGCTTCTGCTTATTTTTCTTATTCTAAAAATAGAATAATTTAAGCTATACCAGCTATTGCCATGGAAACTAACATATTTACACATTGAGAAAGAACATGAAAATTTCTAAATGCATTTCCAACCTTATGATGTATATTTCTATAAGCAAGAGACCACATCTTCAGATGACTTGAAGTACAGGAGATCCTAGACAATTCCTCCTTGTAAATATTTGTACCCTGTTACCCCATAAAGACGTAAATCATAAGACTAGGGTCTGGTATTTATTTGATAATTCTGTATCATATGCAATGCACAAAAATGAAATTTACAACTTTTGTTTTTTAAAAAAGCATTGGAAAATATTCCTAATAGAATATGTTTGCTTCAACTGTTTAATAAATTCTCAAAATATCTAATTTTTAAAAATATTTCAAACCGAAAATTTCTTGGTAAATCATCTCTCTGCCTTTGTTCTAGTCTCATAGGCTCAAAAAAAAACACACACATTTAATTCTGAGTAAATATCTATGACACTTAAACTGATAATCATTGTGACATAAAAAATCTTGAGGAGGTGATAGTCAGATGTCAAATACAAAATATGCTAAGTGGTAGCTGCTGGTGTAGAAGTATAAACTAGGTATATTCAGGGCATCTGACTTAGCGTGGAGGCATCAAGGAGTCCTGGGAAACAGTAAGTGGGAAAGTTGAGGGGGCGAGAGTGATACCTGAATTAAATCTTAAAGAACGATAGTTTACCTTGCAGGACATGTTTGCCTGACCAAATCAATACTTACAATACACGACTAAGCTAATGGTTAGAAAATACAAACAAAAGGCTTACTGCACACCTGTAAAAATCATGAGAGAAAAAGTCTAAGAAGGTAATTCATTGGATAATGAAGGCTCATTTCATCTTACCTCTATCGTTTCCTGATATGACGTTGCCAGCATTCATGACTCACAAAAGTATTTTCAGAAGGGATTTACCATGTGTGAACATTAATCTTAGAAATAGTTCTGGAGTGTTCCTCCCTTGAAGCCCCTCTTACTCCATGGAGTTTATTCTCATTTTAATAAAGGTAAATTCACTCAGCCTAAAAAATAGTTTTTAACTTTGTTCTATAATCAGGCTCATTAATATATAAATTTGTGTGCCCATAATTTTGTTTAGAGTTGTTTATTTTGTGGTAAATGCATGTTTTTAAGATAATTAAATTATGTTAATAATTTTTCATAAAACCAAGGATGAATAAACAAAAATCACAAATTATAACAATTGAATTTGGAATCAGGGATACTAAATCTTATCTCTTTATCTCTCCTGTTTTCTTTCATTGTTGCTGTTGCTATTTTTGACTACTCAGAAGAGAACATTGTATCTACAGGGGTAAGAAATGCAAGCAAGCAAAAAGCAGAGTCCAAGGAAAACCCCCAAAGCTTCAAGTTAAATGAAGTCAGAGTGATTCCTATCTCTACTATTGATAAGCTTGCATATTATCCTGGGCAAACAATAACCCATGCTGTTCTGAATGTTTGTATCTCTCCCAAACTTAAGTTGAAACACGTTTCTCTTGTTCTCATATTAAAGCTGGGAACTCCAGGAGGTGATTAGGTCATGAGCGTTCCATCCACACAAATAAGAGTAGTATTTTAACAAAAGAAAATTGGCAGAGCCTTCTGTCACATTCTCCAAGGAAGGAGAAGTGTGGTAACTGTAGCTATGTGTCACCTGCAAAGCAGAGGGCAAGTCCTCACCGGACACCAAGTCTAATGGCACATTAGCCTCCTACACTGAGAGCAAGAACTTTGTTGTTCATAAGTTATACTGTCTGTGATATTCTATCATAGTATCCTGAAATAATACACCATAGAAAACTGAGGACCTGAGAACAGTCCATAACTGTTCATAATGTGGAACAGTGAGAAAGGGAGTGCATGTCTTTGTTTTTAATACATTTCTATTTGTACTTTAACAGTTGGTGCACGTACATGGTATGTTTATTCATATTCCCTCTTCAGCACCCCTTGTCTCTCCCCTCACTTAGACAGATGCCTTATTTTTACTAACAAAGTCCCCTCCTACTGACACGTTTGCCTGCGTACATGGCCCACTGAATTTAATACAGGTTCTTTGCACAGAGCAAGAAGGAACTGTTTAGTGGAGCATGGGCAACTTGTCAGTGGCTGTGCCACTGAGAAAAATGACTCTCTTGCCCTCAGCACTAGCCGACATTATCTTCTCAGGGAATGCAAGACCTCCTCAGCTTCTCCCAACTATGATGGAATGCTGACAGGCCCAGTCTGCTGCAAGTCTTGCATAGAAAACCACAACTTCTATGAGTTCTTGAAGACAATAACCAATCAAGTCCTCACCACACTCCTTATGTGAGGCAGAAGCAGGTGGATCTTTGTGAGTTCGAGGCCACACTAGTCTACAAGAGCTTACTTCCAGGACAGGGTCCAAAGCTATAGAGAAACCCTGTCTCAAAAAGCCGAAAAAAATCTATAAATAGTAAACGAAGAAAAAGAAGAGGAAATAGGAAATGAAAAAGAACTTTCTTTCTTTCTTTCTTTCTTTCTTTCTTTCTTTCTTTCAAAGAGGGAATGGGAGAGGAAAGAAGGAAAGGAAAGGAAACTAAAGGAAAGGAAAGGAAAAAAAGCAGACTGAGCAAGCTACGTGGAGCAAGCCACTGAGCAGCATTCATCCATTGCATCTATTTCAGTTCCTGTTTCCAGGTTCCTGCCTTGAGCTCCTGCCCTGACTTCTCTTAATTGTGGATTGTGATTTGAGAGTTGTAAGATGAAATAAATAATTTCATCCTCAAGTTCCTTTCAGTCATGCTGTTTTATCCCAGCAATAGCAACACTAAGATACTCCTAATCCCCTGGCTCTTGCATTTTTCTTCTGCTCCTCTTCCACATGTTCCCTGGCTCTTGGTGAGAATAATACACATGTTCCACTGGTAAGAATGTCACTTACTTTCAGCCCTTTGACCACTTTTAAGTATCTCCATTGAGAATTTCCTCGTTGATTCCACAATCAATCCCATCCACACTGTCCCAAGGTTCTGTAAGTTTTACCCCTAATAGCAACTGGTTAATATAGTTAAAGTTCTTACAGTTTCAAAGAAAGCAAATCCTCCCTGATTATCCAAAATAAGTTAAATCTTTGATTCACTCATTATGTGAGCTTGAAGGAAGTAAAATTCAATTGTACTTTGTAGGATCTGGGAAAGTACTTCGTTGCCAAGAGCTGACTTTCCAGTTCTGAAAGCTCTTCTCTTCTGTGCTCTATATTCCCTTATTCCTCCCTTAACGGAAAATGGACTTTCCCTGTTTATTCATCATCTGGCTATTGGTGGAGTTAGTCAATGTTTCTGTTGTTACATTGTTGCTTTAGAGTGCAACAGTCAGAACCGCATCCTGCAGGTGTCTTCTTTCACCTGGTGTGGAAGAGCAGATGTTGCAACACAGCAGCCAGACCACATGGGGTAGGTGTGTGCTCCTCATCCAACCCGTGGAAGTCGGATAAGAGAATTTTATGACCTGCTTTTCAGGCACATGGAATTAAAATTAAGCAAGGGGAGGGTCTATATCAAATGTAAACTGAGCACCTATACACCTTTTCTGCAAGCTTCAGCTCCCATGACTTCTACAAAGCCATCATTGAGCATACACTCAGTCCCTCAGACTAGGTCTTTCTCTGCATTAGACTGTCCTCTTCACAGCTGAGAAGTGAACGGATTCATTGACGGTAAAGTCTCATCGTGACAATTTGGATAATTTCCAGCTTATAATATATATTCAACAAATACAAATTAAAATTTTATTTTGCACATTAATGATCAATAATCACTCATGGGATCAAGTCAGGCAAGATTTATTTGGCAGACAAGAGGTAGGGATATATATTTCAAGAATGTTCAAATTAATTTTAATTTAATAAATTTAGTGTTCTATATATTTATTAACATGTACCATATACATTTATATATACATACATACATCTCCTAATTTTGGAAAAATGAAGCTAGTGATAATACAAATTTCATTTACTGAAACTATTGCATTGGAATACAAAGCTAACTAAATTTACCATAATTTATTTCAGACTTTATAAGAAAAAGAATAACCATCTCAGTAGCTTTCAGAAAGATTGATTTGTGATTTTTTAAAAAGACCAAACAATCTAGGTAATGGTGGGCACATGGTTTTAACCCCAGCACTCCAGAGGCAGAAGCAGGTGAATCTCTGTGAGTTAAAGGCCAGCCTGGTCGACTAACAAGTTCCAGACAGCCAAAGCAACACACAGAGAAACTCTATCTTGAATAAACCAACAAAAAGAAAGAAAGAAAGAAAGAGAGAGAGAGAGAGAGAGA
>LOEQ01005405.1:168314-181415 GCA_001685075.1 Bramus lutescens
AGAAAGAAAGAAAGAAAGAAAGAAAGAAAGAAAGAAAGAAAGAAAGAAGAGGCAAATAAAAAAGACAGAACAAATAATGCAACAACAAAAAACGCTTAGTAAACTAGGAGATAAAATAATCCCACCCAGCTACACATCAAGACACAGAATAAGAAAGTAAAGGAAAGTATACAGAAATAGAGAAAGATAAAAGCCCAGAGGCAAAAGATAAACAGAATAATTTAACTTAAGGAAAGCCGTCTAGGGCTGGGAGGGGAAGCCTCACAGCACAGTGGGCCACAGCAGTAGCAGGGGCCTCCTGAGGTTGTCTGATCACTGCAGCTTCAGCCACAACCCCAACTGCAACTGGAGGAGCAACAACTATCCGTGCAACAGCCACACTTGCACCTCGAGGACTGACCATCTGAGCCATCAGCCTGTAGGCACCTGGAGGTCTGATTACAGAGGGCTCTGCCCTGGTTGCATCTGAAGGCACATTCAAGGGAGCCACAGCCTCCAGCTATACCAATTGGAGGAAAGAGATATCCTGGAAACATAAGCCCGGCCTGTTCCAACTGGAGGAAGAGATGGGTAGACAACAGGGTAAGAATACACTGAACATGCAAAGAGCAATGTGGCACCACCAGAAACTAGTGGTTCTACAACAGCAAGTCCTGAACATCCCAAAGAAGATGATGCAGAAGAAAATAACCTTAAAAATAACTTTACAGAGATGATTGAGGCTCTTAAATAAGAAATGAATGAAAAATTCCCTTAAAGAAGTAGAAGAAAAGACAAACAAAAAATTAGAAAAAAAATCAACGAATCTCTTAAAAATAGAAAAGCAAAACAAGAAAAAGCAATCAAATGCGTAAAAGAAATGGTTCAAGACTTGAAAAGGTAAATAGAGGCAATAAAGATAACACAAACTGAAAGAAATTTGAAAATGGAAAATATGGGTAAACAGTCAGGAACTACAGAACAATCGAATTGAGAGCTGAAATCAACAAAATAGAAACAAAGAAAACAGTACAAAGAATCAATGAGTCAAAGAGTATGTTCTTCAAAAAAATCAACAAAATAGACAAACCTTTATCCAAACAAACCAAAAGGCAGAAAGAAAATAATCAAATTAACAAAATCATAAATGAAAAGGGGGGACATAACAACAAACATGGAGGAAATCCAGAGAATCATCATACTTTAAAAACTTCATACTTCAAAAACCTGTACTATACAAAATTAGAAAACTTAAAGGAAATGGGCAATTTTCAGGATAAGAACCACGTACCAAAATTAAATCAAAACCAAACAACCATTTAAATAGACCTATAACTGCTAAGGCAATAGAAATAGTCATCAAGTCTCCCAACCAAAAAATGTCCAGGGCTGGTCAGATGGTTTCAGCACAGAAGTCTAGAAGAGCTTCAAAGAAAATCTAACACCAATACTCCTCAAATTGTTCCACACACTAGAAACAAAAGGAACATTGCCGAACTCTTTTTATGGGGCTACAGTTACCCTGATACCCAAACCACACAAAGACACAACAAAAAAAGAATATTACAGTCCTATCTCACTCATAAACATTGCTGCAAAAATAGTCAATAAAATACTGGCAAACAGAATTCAAGAAAATATCAGAAAAGTTCAACCAAGCTTCATCCCAGAGATGCAGGGATGGTTCAACATATGAAAATCTATCAATGTAATCCACCATATAAACAAACTGAAAGAAAAAGAATACATGATTATCTCATTATATGTTGAAAAACCTTTTGACAAAATTCAACATCCCTTCATGAAAAATGTCTTGGAGAGAGCAGGAAGCATGCCTAAACATAATAAAGGCAATATACAGCAAGCCAACCGCCAACATCAAACTAAATGGAGAAAAACTCAAAGTGATCCCACTGAAATCAGGAACAAGACAACGTTGTCCACTATCTCCGTAACTATTCAACACAGTACTTGAGGTTCTAGCTAGAGCAATAAGACAACAACATGAGATCAAGGAGATACAAATCCATAAAGAAGCCAAACTTTCACTATTTGCTGATGATAAGAGAGTTTACATAAGTGACCCCCAAAAATATGTCAGGGAACTCTTAGAAAACATAAACACCTTTAGTAATGTAGCAGGATACAAGATTAACTCGAAATATCAGTAGGCCTCCTATATACAGATGATAAAGAAGCTGAGAAAGAAGATAAGATGATCCCACAGTGAAGAGTATGTACTTACAACAGCAGTATAGCTATTGTGTATTTAATGGAGGAAAGCTGGGAAATTTCGCTCAGACCAAGATCTAATCAAAAAATTCTTTTTATTCTCCACTCAAGTTTGAATAACATTGTGTTGTGTATATGTGTGTACATGCAAGATACACACATGATGGGTTTCCTCATGCATTCATCCATTAGTAGACTCCAGGGTTTCTTTTTCCTATTTTGATATTGTAAATAAAGGCAAAATATACATGAATGTGCAGATATCTGTAGGCAACAAGAAGTTTATTCTTAGGGTATGACCTCCAGCACAAAAAAAAGAATTGCTGGGTCATACAGCAGTTCTATTTTTAATTAAAAAAAAACTTCCATACTGTAGCAATCTACATTCCCACTGAAAATGTATATATGTTCACTTTTCTCCTCGTTCTTACTATACTGTCCTGTAAGGAATCAGCTATTCAAACAGGTGTGCTGTCTTCAAGGACTTTGATGTTTTCTCTGATGATTGGTATTGTTGAGACCTTTCACAAGTACCTACTGGCCATTTTATAACTCATTTTAACAAAATATCTATTTAGATACTTTAATCATTTCTAAATAGGCTTTAGGGGTTCCTTGACCTTGAGATGTATGAATCATTTATTATTAATTTATTCATGTATTTGTTGTGGAGTGTGGATGAACAAACACACAGCATAGCACACATGAAGATGAAAGGGAAAATTTACAGAAGCTGGTCCTCTCCTTCCACCATGGGTCTACTGAGGATTAAACTCAGGTCATCAGGCTCAGGCCTAGGCTTAGTAGAATACACATTTATGTAGCGATCCTTCTCATGGATTTGAATTGAGTTGCATAAATCTGCTATAAAGCTAGAGACTAAGGGAAAATTTCAAATTTTATGCGATCTAGAGCACATAAATGTTAATATCCAAACATATGCACTAACACTACTGAGCATCACACTCAGAGTCTTAGATGGAATAAAGCATATGGCCAAGCTATCTCCTTGAGTGATTTCAGAAAATCCGTGGGATACCAGCACTTTACTCACAATTCAGTATTTCTGTACATTAATAGAGAAAAATTGGAATTATTCTGTCCCCTCTTAATATTTACAGAAATACTAAAGCATAGCATTCGTTAGGCATGCATTTCTAAATCATATGTGCATGATTTTTATGTTGGATAATAAATACCAATTGAATAATATCTATGTAATTAGAGAGTGATAGTATATGTTTAGGAAATAGAAAACTGATATTTTTAATATTCAATTTTTCATAAATTAAAAACTAGATTTAATACAATTCAGGCAAAGTCTAAGCATTAGTTTTGTAACTATCACTAAAAAAGTCTAAAATTTATAGAGAAAGGCAAATAAAATAGAATCGTGAAAACACTGCAACAAAGAAGTTCTATCTGGAGTACATAAAGAACTCTCAAAACTTAAGAAAGTATCAAGCAAAAGAAATAATTTAATAGGGGGTACGTGTGTGTGTGTGTGTGTGTGTGTGTGCGTGTGTGCTTAGAGACACTTCACCAGAGAAAGATGTACAGATGGCAAATGAGCACAGAAATTGGTGCTAAAAATCATTAGTCATCAGGGAAATGCAAATTAAAGCCAAATGAGATATCATTATATACGTATTAAAATATCTATTATCAAGGATAACACAGCCCAAAAACCCACTAAATTACAGTGCTGATAAAGAGGTTAAGCATATAGACTTCATACACACTGCTGGAAGGGATGGCAAAAGCTTCCAAAATGCGGAACACAGCACTTCAGGTCGTTAGAAAGCTCAGTCCTGTAACTCACATGTACCACACTCAGTATTTACAGAAGTGAAAAGGTCACACGAGCACCTGGCTAAAAATGACTACAGAAGTTTGATTTGTGATTTCTAAGAGCCTAAAGCAACCCAGCTGTACTTCATCCAACCAAAAGACTATGAGGATGACATCACTGTTCTACAACCATTCAATGGATATAGAGATAAAAATGAATGAGCGGTTGGTTCATTCAGTAAATCTTACATGCAATTTACTAAGTGAAAGAGGAGTGGCTGGAACACAGCCTGTGACCTCAAATGTGCAATACTGTGGAAAAGCAGAGCTACTGAGGTTGACGGGTTTTGGTGAAAGGTGTGTATGATGCGGACGCTGATAAAGAGTCAGCACAGCCGCTGGGACGACAAATAACAACTGAAGCTAGTGTGGATACGAAAGGGGAGGCAGCATACATTAACAGTGGGGTTGCAAATTAACGCAGCCACTTTGGAAATCATTCTGAAGGGCTTTCAAAACACTAGAATTAGAACTGCCAATAGACCCTGCTGTGGCATTCCTTGGCATGTATCAAATCAAATTTCCTATTCTTCAACAGAGATACTTGTAGACAGAGTCTGCTTGTTTGTTTCCAGCCACCCAGACCTGAAATAATCACACAGAAACTATATGAATTAAAACACTGTTAGGCCTTTCTAGCTCAAGCTTCGTATTAACTGACCCTTACATCTCAAAATAACCTATTTCTATTATTCTATGTATTGCCACGGGGCGAGTAGCTTACCCGTAAGTTTCCAGCATCTGTCTTCTTTAGCAACTACATGGCATCTCCTCTACTCCACCTACTTTTCTTCTCTATCTCTGCTTGGAATTGCTGTCTTGCTCTATTCTGCCCTGTCATAGGCCCAAGCAGCTTCTTTATTAATTAACCAATAAAAACAACACATATACAGAAGAACTCCCACACCAGATACTTGTACATCCATGTTCACCGCTGCTCTATTCAAAGTAGTTATGTGAAATCACCTAGATGTGCATCAGCAGGTAAATAGATGAGAAAAAAATGTGTATTACTCAGCTATGAAAAAAATGAAATTTGGATAAAACATTATAATGAGTAAGTTAACTTAGGCCCAGAAAGATAAACACCATATATTTTTTTCTCATATATGAAAGCTACCTTCACTCTTTTGTGTATTTCACTTGGAGTACAAATGGAAGCCACGAAAGTAGAAAGGGGCCTTTGTGAGGGCTCCTGAGAATGAAAGAGCTAATATAATGTGTGCAAAACAAAAGCAATGTAGTGGAATAACGGAAGGAAGGAAATGCTTAAGCAGAAAGGGGTGTGGGAATGTGGAGAACCCAGAGGAAGAAGTGGAACCTTTACCAAAAGGAAGGGGATATGGAAACACATGTGGAATTCTACTATCTTATAACCCAACTTGAAAAACAAAAACATGAGTGGAAAGATAGTAGACACATGTGAAAAGGAAAAAGTGGTGGGGGTAGGGGTGCTATTGAGTATGAAAGGATTAAGCAGGGAATGGGCACTGAGATTAAATAGAGGGGAAAGAGCAGCAAGTGAGTTAACCAAAATTAAGTTGTACAAAAAAGGCTATGGAAACTTCTTAGTTAGTAAGATAATTTCCAATACAACTTTTACAAAAAGAGAGATCCTGGTGATAACTATACTTCATTGCTGGGCAATATTACTCCCGGAAGACATGAGTTATTAAATGGTAAAATTATAACACAAGGCATTGGATACTTTCCTGTGAGTTATTGGTCATGGAGACACCAGAGGTCTCCAAAACACCACAGGCTATGGTTATCGCTATTGGGTACTCTTGATAACTACCTGGTAAGACCCTATGGCTGAACACGACATTCAGTTTAGTTGTGGGGCATAGAGAAATCAATCTCAAATCAATCAAAAAGTCTGGTCCCTGCTGGCTTGATTTCTTAGTGCCAGAAGGTACTTTGCAGGATACTGGGGGAGAAAATAATGGTCTTAGCCAGTGCTGGAGCCTGAAATCTGGACTATCTCTCTGACAGATAAGAAAGACACATCTACTGATGCAATACTGGTACAAGTGTTATGGGGTAACAAACCACGTCTGTACTGAATTTGAAGCATGTTCCAGAGGAGTCCTGTCTGTTAATGTCATCCTGGCCCAGAACTACAGCTTGGGAGATCCAAGGCCTGAGTGTAGATGCTGCTATTGGTATTTTGCTAAATGGCCATGCTGTAAAATTATCTTTCAAATATTTAAGTTAATACCTAATGATTTCTGCTTTCAAACTGGTTAGAGGAGTGTCTTTTTGCAGTGGACAATAGAGAGCTGCACATGCTGATAATCAGAGACTTAGTGTTCATCTGTAAGCAGTACATCTACATTAATTTTATCATCACCAAGGCTTAGAGGACAGAAAAGCCGTGTAGGATCCGGAGGCTGGAGAGGAGTCTTGTGAATACTGTTTTTTTGGACACAGCCTCTGCAATCATGTTAACAGCCCTTGTTTCCCTGCATAAGACGTACAAAAGAATATTAGCCTGTCAGACTAGTGAAATGGATGAGGTCCAGTTTTGTTGAGAGCCCTGTCTTGAAAAAATAAGATGAAGACTAATAGGTGAACACACCTGACACAAACTATTGGCTTCCACATACATAATACATAAATACATACGTACATACATGAATAGAAACCCACCAAAAAATGCACACTGATTGAGATATGTTTGACTCTATGAATCTTACCATGCATCATTCTAGAGAGTTATGATGGCTTTGAACCGTGCCCAGCAAGTTCCTAGGAGCTGAGTATGATCCTCTACCAGCTGTGTCAGAAGATTGTTATGCCATTTGCTTTATAGATTATCGGTCTGTTCCAATTCCATTGCAGTCTGCAGGGCCAATATTCTATTGGTCCTTCCTCTGACCTCCAGAGCTTGCAGAATTATCTTCATCAGACTTTAGATGTTTAAACCATGCTAGTATTGTCAGATTTATTTTTTTCCAGCTGGAAAACTAACAAGGTAGAAATTCTGAAGGTCCTCCCCAGGATCCTGGAAAAATTTTTTCCATCTAATGTTCTTTTTTTAATGTTAAAACTATCCTCTGTACTATTTCTCTATTTATAGTCCACACAATTCAACTCAAGGCAGGTGGTTCTATTGAAAAATAAACAAACGTGTAAGAGACCCCATAGGTTCGGAAATGGCCCCCACTGGGCTGACAGGGCAGGCTGTAGGTGACTGAGCCTATCCAGAGAGGTTGGTCATTTACTACAAAGTTGGGGACCCCACAGTGTCTTTGGCCAAGAAACAGCTGGTGTTTGCAGCATTTTTATCTCTTAACAAAAAAACAAAAAATCAAAACCCATGGCTTATATAAACTGGTTGAAACTGTCAGTTGGGTTTTTCATCTAATTTAACAAATTCCAAAATACCATTCCTAACTTCTTCTGCCTAATGTGTTTATTGATCTTTCAGAATCCTCAAGGGTTTTGTTGAAAAGCCTTGCTTTTGAAAACGTTTTTTGGTCCAGATGGAGCATTCTCTAACATATCAGGAACATGCTTCCTCTTCTCATTGCTACTCTCTCTGTCTCCTTAGCATCTTTGTAAACTCTTGTGTTTTCTTACATGAAAAGAAGGAATAAAGAACAATAAGAACTTCTTCCTCAAGGATGGATTTCTCAAGTCTTCTATCCATTTTTTCAGTTTATTCCATGGTCTCTTTGGATGTTTATACCACCCATTTAATGAATTTATAATGAATCTACTTGCCTCCTAATTAATTAAACCTGCTATGAAAGACTGAGGCTGTGCTTGTGTCCATGAATATATTCTTCACAATTTTATTTTGACTGCTTGCCATAGAAAGCTTCTGTAAGTACCCATGACTTTTATAAGTACCAAAAAAAAATACCTATTAAAACATTAGTACTACTCCAAGACAGAGTCCATTCCAGACAAAAGTAATTACCATCCATCAAATAGAGGACCTGCCCTTAAACGGCATCCAGGTGTGATAGGTAGGCCGTTAATCACAACACAGTTGCATTTAAGGATATGGAACACATTGAAGTTTGGATAGGTGATTTTCAACCATCGTCACATTAAGGGCTGGTCCCTAGTGGTCATAGTGGGCTGCAGCGGAATCTATAAAAGGCTACACCTAATGGAAGGTCTTTAGTTCATCAAGATATCTTCAAAGGTAACTTTGGAATACCCACCCCTACTTCTCTTTCTAGTCATGGGATAAGTAGATTTGTTTTGCTATTCGCTTCTTCCATGATGTACTGTCTCTCCTATGTCCAGATAGCAAAGAGACCAAACCCTTTACAGACTGGAACCTCAAAAGTGTGAGCCAAAATGATCTTTTGTCCCCCAGGTAAGTTGATTAGCATAGACACGGTGTTGCTATAGTCATGGAAAGCTGATGCTGCACTGAAACAAAGTGTGACACTGAAACGATTTTAGGTGAGAAAGGAAAACCGGTAAATGCTGAATTGGCAAGGGATGTTAGGGTGAAGACCCAGAGGATGGTGGGCGGTCACTGAAATCTTTAGCAAGGACTATGAAATGTCCGTTCCAAAATGTACTACGGCTGCAGTATAGAAACAGTGATAGAGAGAGGCAGGCTGCTGTCAAGACGCAGAATATGCTGAGTCACACATATAGAAAAGTGTCGAAAAGTTTTAAAACTACATATTTTTAAAATCAGGTTTTTAACTTCAAGTGAAAATAATATAAATATCAGAGACACGCACTTTGGAAACTATTTTTCTAACTACCGTCCCAGAATGAATTGCACTGTCTTTTCAATTATGTTTTATAATTAAGATTATTTAATTCTGGCAATGACAGAAAATAGTTTAATCACAGTGCACAAACAAATTGAGAAGCGAAAAAATAAAATTAATGATAATCAATTGTTGAGCTACTGTAGCTCATAGCAGGAGAAATTGTGGCTTTTCTATCTGAGACTGAATGAAACAGTCTTAACTTTCAATCATCCATATTATTGATCAGTAAGATATTGACATATGAAGTGGCCATTTATTATGCTAGGTAGAGAACAAAGCAACCTCCCAAGACAATTGTGTTAGCTGGACTTCATTACTGTGATAAATATATGAGAGAAGTGGCTTTAAGGAAAAAATATTTTTATTGACCAGGAGTCTCTGAAGGTTTCCTCTAGTCCATGGCAGAACAAAAATATCACAGAAGATCAAATGGAATGGAAAAGCTTCTTATTTCATAGCATCAGGGAAGCAAAGAGATGTAAGTACAACAGGCCATGGCAAGATACATTCTTCAGCCAGGGTAACAAGTGGTCCCCACCTCTTCCCAGGAGTCTACTCAAATTTCAAATCCATTCAAAGCATTAAATCATTCATTAAATCATCGCCCTCCTGATTGAATCATCTCTGGTAATGTCCTCACAGACACACCCACAGGTATGCTACTCTAACATCCCAGGTATATCTCAGCCAATCAACCTGATACTGAGGAATAACTATCATGCTACTTCACTGTCTTTTGAAAGGGGTGCAAATCAACTGTTCATAATCTAGTCAAAAGACAAGTTCTTGTTTCATGAACTTCTTTCACTTCTCGATTATAAATGTGTTTGTTAATTTACATTGCTGTGCACCATCTGAAATTCATTTGACCCTTATATCTTGTCTCTGCCTTTTTAAGGCAGTAGGTTACCATGGTTCTAAAAGATGAGCAGGGAGATCTCCTAAGACTAGCCATGATATAAGAGGCCACTATACATACTCAGCATCATCCTCCTCTACTGATACTCCAATTTATGCTCACCTTCAGCTGCACTTCTGATGGTCCAAGGTACTCATCTGCTGAGGTAATCTGGACTTTCAATTTTGCAGAGTCTGTATAACTGATTACTGTGCATGTCTTGCACTGTGGTTGTTTCAGTTGGCTATTTCCACCAATCACCAGGCACAGAAGTTCCTGGATGTGCCTGGTAACTCCTGAGTATTCTCCCTTGGTCTGGCATAGAGCAGGGATCCTCTAGCTTCAAGAAATTCAGTGTTAACTAGCCTGTACTATTGATATAGTAATTCCTGTTCTACTGCCCCAAGACAGCTAACTACAGATCCCAGAATAATTGTGTAGACGTCTTTAACTTAGGTCTAGCAATATCATTTTTATATCCTATGAAAGCATCTGACAATGGTGCAGAGGCATTGCAGACAGAATAGACAAATACAAGTGTGGGATGTGTTTATTCTCAGGAACAATGGGTGACAGAAGGACAGAAGCTGTCTGATGCTACCAGGTTGTCACAATGCGGCCAGATGTTCATTCTTGAAGGATTGTAGATAGGTCTTTGAGTCAAAGGTAGGGTGGTAAGATGGAATTAATGCCAACCCAGGCAAAGAGCTTCTACTCTTCCAAACCTGACTGTGTGAGCTAGCTTACACAGGCAAGTGTATAAGCAGGAAGTCAAATACGTAAAATAGGCTACAAGAAGATCATGAGGAATTTCTCTGTTGCAATGTATGAGGAATTTCTCTGTTGCAATGTTAAGGCAAAGTTTCTTCAGGAAACCTCATGCTCTACTCTTAGTGCCTTCAGGATTGGAAGAGACCCATTGATATCATGGAAAGTAATCTCTGTGTTTTAGTAATCAGTTAATTTTAAGTGGCTCATCTTAATCTAAAAAAATAACCTATCACAGCAACATCTAGACTATTAACTGACCAAAACCATGAACATTGTAGCCTAGCATGAATAACATAAATCATATTTATGATGTCTATTTATAACATGCTTTCCTGTATATGTCTCAGGTGATATGGTCTCAGGAGGAGAAATGCTCAGACTTTCTATTTTAGTTATATCCAGAAAAGTCTGTTAAGTGGTTTCAGGGAAGATAGAGATCTGAAATTATGAAATTAGACTGCATATACTTTCTAGGACAGTTCCGGATCTCTTTTGAAGGTCTCAGATTCTCTTTCAATGGGTGGGCTCTGGTTCTTATCATTTGATCACATCTGGAATTGGAGTAAGACACTGTGAGGTTGATAGTCCCACAAGTAACATACATTTTCTGCTTCTTTCCTCTTGAATTTTTGTTTTTATAAAAAGGAGTGGTGCCCTGCTATGGGCTAATCATTCTCATCTTGGAATGCCATAGAAATTAGCCAATCACTGCTAATTGAGAAATTAAGATAGGTGGCATTCTGATTCTGCTGCAGGCAATGGTGATTTCTCCTTCTTGATTTAATGGTTAAATACTGTCACTTGGTTTTGAAACTTCAGGAATCTTCACATTTCAAAGATACTGGAAAGTCCAGTTTTAAAGCAGCCTTCTCCATGATCAAGGTAACACACCTCATCCATTCACTTTACCTCACTGTAAATTCTTGTACTAACTTCTTAGGGAAAGAAGGGGAGCTCCAGGGACCTGGCATACAAAGCAGATTCACCACTGATCTTTTTTAAGAGAAAGATAGGAGACAAAAGAGCTATGTCACTGGCTAGTATTTATTTGACAGGATAAGATTAAATCACTTGACTGAGCGAGGAGAAAGTAATTCATTGTTATAAAATGAGACAAGAGTCCATCTTATCCATGTTGGGTGTAACAAGAAAGGTTCTTAACATATTTTTCCTCAGTGAAAGCGTGAAGAAGTTTCTTCTTACTATCTCTCTTCATTCACAGTTCTCCTTCCCGAGTACCCTCAAAGTAGTGCTATTCATGGTGCTAAAATTGGTTAGGTATGGAGTGTAGAGGCAATTTTAACACTGAATATATTTGGTTCAGAACATTTCTTCTTCTACATGTGACTGTAACTTAAACAAATCAATTCCATCTGATTAAGCTCACTTTCCATGGTTAATGTACCATGGACCCCCTTTCTCCTTCAACACTTTCCCCAAGGATCACAGGGGCAGCATTTAGATGTTCAATTTGAATGTTGCCCTCATTCAAACAAAAGCCAAGAGACTCAAAAGGAGGCACTGCATCAAATTAAATCAGCTTCAAGTTTCAAAGGTTTATTGTGTATGATAAATAAGCCAAAGGAAATGATGAGATGCAATGTCACTTTTCATTTGATATCTAAATCCACTCAAAACAAAGACTTTCTAATTCAAGTTACCCTACCTAAATTCCCATGCCATAGCTCTGTAGGGGAGGAAAATAAAAGCTTCAAGAACCTGGAGGCAGAAGAATTAATGTGAAGATATAAAGGACTTAGAGCAGTTCTTTCCAACCTTGACTGTATTTCAGAACCACCAGGGGAGCTAGGAGAATTCCCAACTCCCTGGTCTCACCTGAGACTAATTAGTTCAGACTTTCTAGGGTTGAAGCCTAAGCATCAATATTTTTTTTAACCGCATGGGGAATTTCAATGTGTGAGACAGGTTGGTAGGCTTTGATTTAAAGAATGAATCTCCAGGGTTGGTCTATTGTAAAGCACCCAGAGAGCTTGTGAAAGCTGGATTACTAGGCCCTATCCCAGATTCCTGAATTCGTATATCTAGAACTCACTTTTACAAGTTCCCAGGTGATGTTTTTCCTGCTGGTTCAGTGTGTGAACAACAATAGAAGAGCCCAAATAAGGGCATGCAGGTGCTCATCAGAATGCGTACAACACATACACAATGGAAGTTTCTTCAGATGTAAAGAAGAGAAATATGGCTGTTTTGGGGCTGGGACAACGGGGCGGTGAGTACAACCAGGCGGGAGGTCCTTTGTTTTACTAAGCCTGCAAGCAGCAAGCTAGCCCTTTTGTCTGCAAGGTCCCAGGCCAGCAAGGAGCACTGATCCTGTACCAGAAGATCTTTCCTAGGAGTGAGTGTGTTCCTGACTGGCTGCAGAAGCCACGGAAAGGGAGCACAAACATTCCTCAACCCCCTAACCTCTCTGGTCATTCTGCAGGGACTTCTCTCCCCAGCTACTACCTCTATCTTCCTATCGCATCCCAGCTTGCACTCAGGCTTCCCTTCCCTTCTTCAGGGTGAGAAGATCCACAGCTCAGCCTGTTTGGTGGCTGGGACCCTATGGTGAGTGCAACCAGCTGGAGTTCCTTTGTTTCACTAAGCCTGCAGGCAGCA
>LOEQ01005406.1:0-13076 GCA_001685075.1 Bramus lutescens
ACGCCCAGGGGACCAGCCACCTTTGGAGACCTGCTGCGTGGTGTGCCTGGGCCCTGCCTGGGACTGGCTGCTCTCGGGACCCGCAGCAAATCCATAAGTTATCATAAAGTTCTTTGAGTAAGGGCTGCCAGAATTTTATTTCCCAAGTCATACATCCTAAGAGATTCTCCTGTTGGAAAACAGAAAGGATGTACCTAAAGTAATATATAATAAATCACTTGAGTCCTCCCTACATCAGTCTTTAAAAACCTGTGTCTGTTGACACAGTTGCCATCTAGTTACTCAGGAGGTGAACTAAGGAGACTGCAAATTCAAGGCCTGAGCGAGACTGTGTTAAATTAGTTAAAAGGGATCTGAGAAAATCTCAGTGGTAGAGGGTTTGTTCTACATGCATAAAGCCTAGGACTGTGGAAAAATAAAGAAAACAAAAATTTTAAAGCAAATGACTCTAAGTTCAGGACTCAGGAAGCTAAAGCAAGGGAACAAAGATTGATCTTTGATGATGATGAACTTAAGATCGCTCTGGGCTCCAGCCAGCCTGGGCTATAGAGTCAGTTTTACACGGTCTCAAAACAATTTAAAAAACAACTCAGAAAGGAAGGAGGATTGCCACAGGCTATCAAGGCTAGCCTTCTCTACACAGTGAGTTCCAAGACAGCAAGATTTGTCTCAGAAAAAAAAAGTGTTGTTTTCTTAGTTTTCAAAAAAGAAATCAAGCTCCTAAGATATAAAGTAACAAATAGAAAAAAGAAAATACTAACCCAAGGGCTGTTCTAGTTTTCAACTAAACTTGACCCTTCCTTAGTCATGTCAAAATAAGTATTAATAACTGATAACATTCAGTCAGTACTGAGGATGCACTGGGCATTGTCTTAAGGGGTCTACATTTGTACTCACTCTGTGACTGAGATACAGTTGTGATCCCACCTTACAGATAAGAATGATACAACTGTATGTCAAGGAACTCAAACACAGACAGCCTGGAGCTGCAAGAATGAAAAGCAACAGTGTAACAACTCACATTATAGATGTTCCCCTTTCTGTCTCCTAAACAGTCATATCTGCATAGCTGGGCTAGCAGAGATTTACCCTGGGCTTCAAGGATGAAGTTCGCATTCACGAAGTGAAAAACAGATTGTAACTCCATAACAGCCACATTACAAAAGATGCAGCCAACATTAAGCTTGATCTCTTTGATGGAGCACATTCTGAAGGTCACCAAAATGTGAGTCACTATATCATTTTTACTGAGTAAAGACTGGGAGGTGTCCTGCAGTAGAACAGGAAAGGGTTATATGAAAAGAAGTCTCACAGCTAAGATACTTACATGAGACTTTGAGACAAGCTGACCACCCCACATCCTTGAACTTTGTTTTCCAAAATAATCCAGTTCTAGCTGGATTTGAATTAAATTCCTCCCAATATTAGTGGTAGCAAGCACATCTTGAGTTCCCCCAAAATTGCTAAGTGGATCTGATGTCAGACCCAGGAGGGAGATCCTGCCCCAATGAGCAATACCTAGAGCTGATGCCAAGCCCCTCCACTAACTGAGAGGATATTTCTTATCCCTCAGTATAGCCCTAGAGGGCTATGTTTAAACTGAAGATAGTTTGCTTTTTCAGTCATAAAAAAATCAAAATAGAAGGAAATTGTCTCCACCATTTGATTCTAAAGGTTTACACAGAAAATCAAAGATGTTCAAATACTGAACTCCACTAATACAAGAAGCAAAATACCTAAGCTGATAAAGGTACACATCCATCACCTTTCAGAACACCAGTGAGGTTTTTTTTTCTCTAAATTATTTTTCTCTTTTTGCTTAAATAATTACAAATAACCATTGGTATGTCAATTTTCTCTATAGAATTATATGATTTCCTTTCTATTTAAATCTTTTAAATTTTTTTCATATATTTTTAAGTTGTAATTGTATCACTACTTAGTATTATTTTAAGTAATTGGAAGATTAATTATAGAGAGTATGATAATTACTACAAAAAGTAAAATAATAACATGTAAAATGCCATCATGAATAATTAATTGACCTCTTTGATTTAGTTCAGATCAGGAAAGCTGCACTAACAGGCTCTAAGCTCTCTTGTTATTCTTTATTATGAGAACATATTATTAAATAAACCAAATATGTGGAGGCCCAAAGCAGGAATTCATAAGATCCATTTAACTCTGCCTTAAAAATAAAAGTGAACATTTTCAGTTAGTTGCTTATAACACCCCGAAGCTGAGGCATGGCCTTTCACATGCTTCAAAAACAGTAAGACTAACATTGCCCAATGTGCTGGTTCCTGTTGGACTGCATTATAGTTATAGTGAAGGCCTCCAAGCTGAGGTAAACAAAGCAGTGGGGAACACAATGCTGGAGGAGGAGAGTTTCTTGCCCCAAGGAACACGCTATATCTTGTCAGAAGGTCAAACAAAAAATAAAGCCTACAGCCACAGAATCCAGGCCAGAGTTCCTGGGCCCCACCCACATGCCAGCTGCTCAGGCACCTCAGGAAACCAGCCCTGCAAGGGCAGCTGCAGGGCCCAGGAACAGAGGACTGGGCTCTGGGACTGCAGAGCTGTTGAGAACAGAGTCAGTGCTGCAGGAAGATGCTGAAGAAATCAGTCTTCTGGGTCAGCTCCCTTACTGCTGTTGACAGCTTCTCTCAGAGTAGTTTCTACTCAACCTGCTCTCAGCTTATCTCTTCAGTGTTCTTCCTAACTTCTTAGAACTCCCACAGCAAGTAATTCTGTTCTACTTGACTCAAATACTAAATAATCCAAATAATTTACAAAATTAATTTATATGATTGTAAATATTACATTAAAATAACAAAATTCAAATAATTTACATAAATTTTTGAAATTATTTTCATCGGGCATAGTGGTTTATGCCTATAATATATGCACAGAGAAGACTAAAGCAGGTTGAGCTATATAGTGATATCCAAGACAGCCTGCACTACAAAGTGAAACCATGTTTCAATAAAACAAAAAAAATATTGCTTTCATTATTAACCTAAGTAACTAGGTTGGTAAATAGTCTGAGGTCCGTGTTAACATATTAAAATGGACTCTGGCTACTGCTCTCCCTCAATCCCTAGCTATTATGGAGAAGTCCTGGCTGGTACACCCTGCCCCTACCCTGAATTTCCCAGCACAAGGACTGGGCTGAGTTTTCCTTCTCTCAGCTTTTCTGATTCTTAGATAAATAACTCAGCCATTCTGCTACGCTGTGCTGGTTGCCTCTTTGCCTCTTGGCCACAGTTCTTGGTTCACACTCTTCTCTCCGCCCCAGCTCCTCCCATAGCCCAATTCAGTTTGTAGGTCATGTTCACTCTTCACTCTCCCAGATGCCTCTGCCTCTGCCTGTGCTCTCCCTTTTACCTATAATAAAAATCTCAACCTCTTGGGTGCATTCATGTCCTCCTTTTATTTTTTTTTTCATTCATTACTAACTTATTCAAAATAACTAAAATAATAAACATCACTTGATTTAGTTCATAGTACTTCACATATTTTGGAAGAAAGTAAGTTGCCTTCTACAAAAGTATATTCTGGAATCTTTCTTAAAAAGCTTTTAATAGTAGTCCCTTGGGGGTTATATAGTTTTATAGTGACCTCTACTATAATTAGATCTGTAGAAAATTATTTCATCTGCAGGGAGTCCATTGTACAATAACACTTGTGATCACATCTGATATACAGCTAACTATGAACACCAGTGCTGCTTAAATATGCCCATTCATGTCAAATAATCTCTAGAGAGTAGGACAGGTTAGCATTTAGCAACTCTAGGTTTCAAAGAACACATTGACAGACAATTCATTATAGGAAATAAAAGTATTTTTATACTATTTTTAGATTGAGAGAAAACTTTACCAAATGTTCATTTGATGTGAAATTTCCCTTCTTTAACCAATTTTTCAAAAATAACTAGATTTTTTTTTAAAGAACAATGTCTGTGAGTCAAACTTTGAATTGCTAAGCTGCTTTGACTCACATGATCAAAAAAAGGCTAGAGGCAAGCAGTAAAGACAGGTCCAGACTGAAAAAAACCTCTAAACAGGTAACAGTATGTTTCAAAATGTGCATAGGCTTTAAAAAGAAAAGAAATTGGGTATAGAAAGTCATAGGAAAATATAGTTTAAAAATAACAAAGTCTTTAAAAACAGAATAAAGTAATATAAAATGAAAAATCTAAGAAAAGATGGAAAATACACAAGGAGTCTGGATCCTGTATGATATTGTGTTGACTTTGAATTTTTTGAATGCTGATGAGCAAGTGAAAACTCCTGAGCGACATGAAATCGTAAAAGGTACTGCTGAATTAAATCAACCTAAATACTTTAGGGATGCCTTAAATTTAAAATGGAATTCAGAAAATGTACTGTGTTGAAGAAGAGGTTATGCTTTTTTTCCACAGGAAATAAAAGACTGTGGATTCTTTTAAGGTTAATAAAGATCAGGTTTGATCGGGAAGACCTCCTGAAAATCTTGACTACAAACATAAAGAAATAAACCACAACAAACTACAAGACAGGTGACATATTTACTGGTCCCTTTGCATGGGAACAGTTCTGAGACTGGATAACAAATTCTACAACAAATTTTCCCAGGACTTGATCATTATCTCTATTTTCTCAGGGACCCCAAAAGATACCATCACCCTCAGACAACAGGAAAAAGTCTAGAGAACACAACACCCACATTCCCAAGAGGTGGGGTGGGTAGGTTTTGGACATTCAGTGGGTTATAGATGTTTGTCAACATTTAGTGGGGATATAAGAATATAGAATAAAAAAAAACTAGTCATCTCAAATATTTTACACTGGTATGGATTTTGGTATATTGTTACAAATTTAAAGTTATTTTTGTTATATGTATGTTTCTACTCTTATTTTGAGCATTGTGCTTATGCAGCTCATTTAAAAATGTAATGTATAATTTTAGATGCAGGTTAGTAGTTAGTCATCTATAATAATCAAACTTCTAGTTATGTTAGGTACATTTTCAAAGTTAAACAGATATATTTTAGATATATAGGTGATCTTCAAATGTTTTGAGAATATGGCATTTAAAATGTTTTGTTAACACAGGGCTTTTCATGACAGCGAGACAGATCTGCTCCTGGCAGCACCAATCTACTTTATAAAAGGATAATGGGCATCGAGGAACCTCCATATGGAGTTTGCTTTCACTGTGACAAAGCTAGCCATTTGGGCAAAAAACTGCCCTTGCCTTGGCTGCTAACAGTATGCTATATAAACTGGATAAGCACACAAAGGAAAAAGACTGCTGTACTTTGCCAAGATAAGGCGAAAGAGTCCTTCAAATATCCTGCTTCATAGAAAAGTCTGCCAGATATTCTAGGCCTGTGGGCTAATGGTGGATGCCACAACATTACAGAGGAAACTTGGGTGACTGTCCAGGCAGCCAGATATCTCTATCGTTTCTATAGTTTTGGAAGTTGTTTTTTCTGCACTTCCTGCTTACTCAGATAATAGTATATCCTTCTAGGGTCTTTGATGGGGTTGAAGACTAGATAGTTATAGTTAGTTTTCCTTAGTTATGATAGAAGGTAAATTAGGTACATAGCTTTGGACTCATCAAGATAGGACATTGTAAATGTAATTCTTACTTGATAACTGTTCTTATTGTATATAGTCTTACTATGTTCAAGTTAAAACTTTTCTTTTTATTTAGGCAAAATGGGAGAATCCATTAATAAAATCAAAGTATTATTTTTTACTTAAGTATTCTATTTAGAATGTAATGTTCTAATTGACATAACCAATATGCCAATAAACTTTTGAGAACTTTGGAAACTATGAAGTATGATCAAACTTCATATGAAGTGTATACTTCACATGAAGTAGAGTTTAGTAGCTAAAAGACTCTACTACGGGAGAAGAAGAGGACTGAATCAATACATGAAAAGCACAATCACTTAATGGAGAGTAGAGATACTCACAAGAATCACGATTCTGCAAAGCAAAAGAATCCACTGTCAGAAAAGGCAGATGTGGAAGCAGGCATAGTAGTACACACACACTTGCCACTACCATTCAGGAGGTTTAGACTCAGGCTGAAATTGCTGCAAGATCCAGGCCAGTCTAGGCTGTAGAGTGAACTTGAAGTATGTGAGACCATGAGCAAACAGAGACAGTATCTCAAAAGAATAAATAAGAGTAGATAAGGATTATAAGGATCATAAAATATTAAGCACTATCTTCAATATGACTTGCAGTTGACCATAGTAAAAATAAATATAGGAAGACAGAGTGAGATGAAGTGATTCCTTCTTCTAATATTAGCAGGATACATGACAGCCAATGTTCTTTTAGAAGTCACTTGGGCACAGGGTATGAATTCAGATTCTGAGTGACCCTTATACTCATAATCAATGGCCTGCCTCACCCTGGGCCATGCTACATGACCAGCACTCCGCCTCTATAGCTGAATTCAAAATTCAGCAAGGATATGACTAAATGGAACCGGTGAGGAATCGTATTTCAATGGAGATCTATTTTATAAATTATGTCATCTCTCTAAGAAACCTATAACAAAATACTGTTATGCTGAAACAATGGCTTTCTATCATATTTCCATTCTTGTATATGTTTCAAAGTTCATGCACATCTATTACTTTGCTGTTCTTTGTACGCTTTTAAAAATAAAACCTGCATCCCTCTATGTGCTCAAGGGTCTAAACGTAGAGGGAAATAAAAAAGGAACCATCCCCCAAAAGCGTAAAGAAAGAGCAGCAGTACAGAGTCCTTTCTTACTCTGCTAGTCTAGCAAAGGGCATACACTCAGCCCTTGCTCCCTCACACCAATCCCTTCTATGTGTCCCAGCTCTCATGAGCAGCTGACTGGTTAAGCCCTGTTTTCTCTCATTATTGCCACTGGTTTACTGAGATCTATACCAGCAGTGACAGGTTAGGTCTTAAGTGAACTTTTCCTAAGCTTTTTCTCTCAGAAATCATGGAGAGAATGTTTACCACACACATCCTGGAGAGAGGAGGTAACCAGAAAGAAAACTGACCATTTCCGTCTTTCACATGGTGCCTTTGAAGGAATGTGTACTTATCTCTTAAAGGCTTTTAACTAATTGCTTACAAGACAGAAGCCTGTGGGGTAGGGCCCAAATCACTGTACAGAACAAGCCTCTTAATACTCATTTCCACCAGACTGTTGCTCCAAACTTAAAAAACAGCATTCGGACAGTTTAAAGATAAACAAAGTTGCATGTATCTAGATACTGGTGATGGATGAAAAGTTTTATCTGAGAAATACCAGCTTGAATTTCAAGCACAAACTTGTGTACAGAAGAACTTCTTGATTTCTTCTGTGCATTGGGTCCTATGAGGAGCTTTCAAGCTGCCCACCTGAACCAAATATTACAGGTGATCAAATCTGAGCCCCGTGGCCATGATTCACAGGCCTGGCTCGTATACAGCAACCTGATGATGCTCCATCACTGTTCTTGCGCTGACTAAGAATACAGGTAAGTTTAGTTATTCCCCAACAACATGAGACTTTACTATTACCAATACAATCTTGTAGCAGGTAACAGATAATATTCAATCCAAGTCAACTTAACAAGATCTGTCTGGCCTAGCCTCATGGTCCATGGGCTAAATACCACACAAAATGACTCCTACTAAACACATAAAACTAGGATTTGACCCCCAAACAAGCCCAAGTGTCTAGAAAGCATGGTTCCCAAACCATTTTTCCTTATAAAGACAACAGTAAGAATACATCTCAGCAAAGCACATGGCAGTATTGTATCAGAAGTCATTTAGGCACCAAGTCTGAATGACTCCTGTGCCCACAATCATCTACTCCCTCACCTCATCATGGGCCACATTTTCCCACATACCAGAGTGAGTTTGTGTGATCAAGAAAGACCAAGGCAAGTGAGCAGGCGTTCGCATCAACTCTGTAATTCCCAGCTTTTTGTACTGAATAATGACAGCTGAACTCCTAGTCCAGGGCACAAGAGATAGACCTGTGGTTTATTGAGGATGCTTAGGATCACTGAGGGAGGGAAACCAAACACAGCAGACAACACCAGAGACAATGGATGTTCTGAGGAAAAGAGTTGGAATACATGCTCCAAACCACTGAGTTTGGTCCCTCACTTTTAAAGTAAAAGTCCAGTGTGAAAGAACTGCCTGTCTAACTAGGTACCATTAGGCGGCATCCCCACAGCTCCAAGGGACATAGAATAGGTGACAACTTTGGGGCTTTACTGCATCCACCTATAGGTGGAAAGGGCAGAGGACAGTGGGAAGAGGAGCAAGCAAGAAGTTATCTGTAGCCCCATAGGAGTGGTAACATTAAACTAGGCCTTGCATAGGTGACCATCAAGTCAGACATGGCAAACCCAAGAGAAAGAAATCCCAAAGCACTTAAGAGTGCCATGCATACTTCAATTCTTCAGTCTGTCACAGTTCATCTTATCAAGGAGACTGGACTTGGAATCACCATGTAAACATATCTCTGAGTATCTCCTTGAGGACGTTTCTAAAGAGGTTTAAGAATGGAGGAGAGAGCTGAGGAACAGCATTCATCTCTGTCTGCTTCCAGACTTCAGGTACAATGGGAGCAGTCACATTATACTCCTGCTGCTATGATTTTCCTGCCATGGTAGGCTGTACCTTCAAAGTCTGAGCAAAAAAGTTTTCCTCTTTTAGTTAGTCAAGTATTTTGTCACAGCAATGACAGAAGCAACTAATTTTGCCTTCTTTTATGTGCACTAGTGTTTTGTCTGCTTATGTGTGTGAGTGTGTTAAAACCTGGGTCATTGACAGTTGTTGGCTGTAATACGGGGGCTGGGAACTGAACCAGGCTATCAGGAAGAACAGTCAGTGCTCTTAACCACTGAGTCATCTCTCCAGCCCACTAATTTTGTCTTAATCTACAAAAGTATGTTTCAAATTAACTTTTTTAATTTCCCGATTTACTTATATTTTCCCCATTTTTATTACACAAATGTTCAAACATGTTAAGAAGCTGAAAGTAATAAAATGAATAGTTGGACTTTCTCTACTCACAGCCAATAACTGCTTAAATTTTCTCTGCCCTTCCTCTGCCCATACATGCAACATCATCAGCCCCAGCGGGCATAAGCTGAGTGTCATGTCTGAGAAAATGTTTTCTAATAGAAACAAAAACAGAATTGCTGTGAGAAAGGATNATAAGCTAGCCGTGTGGGAGCTGGGCTGGACGAAAAGCAGGGCCCGCCCCCCCTTATTACTACAAAGGATCTTCCTTAATTACCTCCAAGCTAAGTTCTAAATGTATGCTTATTCCAGTTCTGGATGGCAGGAGGAACTCTTTAAAAATATATGGGAACAGTGACTAGGCAACCAAGATGGCAAGCTCTCAATACATGTTTGATGAATACATGAATTTTTTAAGTATATGAAAAGAACATGCTCTACTTAAGGAAAATGTATTTAATTTGACATTCCCACTACACCACTGTTTCTTCACACTGGCAGCAGGCAAAGCTTGCTTCAGGTAAATAATTCTAATGGTAAACCAAAAAGCTTTACAAAGAATAAAATTATACTGCCAATTCAGTCACACATGACAGTTTCAACTAAATATTTAAGTTCCCAAAGCATAGTACTCAAAAAAGCAAGTCACTTACATGATTAAAAAGGTGCCCTTGAACTTGACATTTGATTCTGAAGAACAAGAAAAGAGCAGGTGCAGGTCAGGGTCTTCCCTCTCGTTGAATTCCATTTCAGCAAAAATCTTACATGAAGAAGTTCCTGTTTCTGGTTTACATATGAGTGTTTCTAGAGTTTATTTTCTTCACAAATAAGGCAAGAAAGATGGAAATCTCCAAGGTTAACATTCAAACTTCCACATTTAACATTTAAAATGCATCTTGTCTGGTAGAAAGGAATACAGACTAATACATCTCTTCATATCCTGCAGGTTGCAATTCCATTCCTGGGCTGTGTAGCAAAAATGACCTTAATACACACAGCCACCAGAAGTTCACATGGGGAAAATCTCCAGTCCTTGCCTTCCTTCCTAGAATGTCTCCAGAACATAAACTATGAAACTTACCAATCTTGTTCTAAGCTCTCTGCCCTGAGTTCAATTCAACGTGTGATTAGGCCACCACCAACTTCCATGATAAAGGTCCCATGATTCTAGAAATATATATGTCTGTGTGACTTTTAATATAAAATAAGTAAGTCTTCTGATGTACCTAAAACTACAAAGGATGTGAAAATGTCTGCTTCCCAGTTTAGAAATTTCCACCCCCAAGCTTCAGTCTCTGAAGCTGCACTGGGTAAACTGTAAGACATAAAACCAAGTCAGTGGAGGTCATACCACAGGTAACCAAACAAGTGCTATGTGCTCACCGCAGATGTTCTTCACCAAAGAAACCAAGAAACAACTGCCCTTGCCTTATTACTGATTTTTTAAAGTATTAATGTATATGCTAAGATCTTTGTATCCCTAGCCCATAACTAATACAATGGGATCAGTTGGTACAGCAAGGATATTGACCCTCATCTCAATATTAACACCATAGGAAGTGTTTTTAACAGAAGCCACCAAGTTAATCATTTTGTATGCACCTTCTGGTGGATTCAAAACTCCTGTCCAATATCAGTAACCCCACACAGTGAGTATTTGACTTTGTTGACTTTGTTAATGAAAACTAACATTTCCAATACACTTAATAGTTTCTAAAAAAAAAAAATTAAGTCTGGGATCTCCTTGAAATGCACAGATTGTACCTGTTTTATAGATTAAACCAAAACCCTGATCAATTTGGATACTTAACCTAGGTCACCACGAATCATCACCATAATTATATCTCATTTTCTGTACTTCAGACATCAGGAAGAAAGACGTATAGCATTACCCATTGGTGTAATTAAAAGTTAACTTCTAAATATGTCTAGAAAATTTTTCCTCTGGCTTGATTGTATGGTTTAAGTGTTTTACTCCTGTTAACATTGGACATTCTCAGGGTGTCTTGCAACTCCTTCAGACACTCTCCATGTTCCTGGGTGTTTGCATGTTCCTCCACAAGGATACAAACAGGTGCTGGCCTCTACTAGGGCACAGCAGCTGCCAGCACATTTCAACAGCTGGCAGGGCACCCAGGAAGCAGGAAAAAGGAAGCTAATAAGCTACATGAGTGCAACTTTAGGCCTTTTATCAGGGTTGTGGAGAGTTGTGATGTCCCTCCAATGCTTTGGTTAAGAGCTGTGTCATACAATAGTAACAAGTAGCCAAGTGTTAGAAAACTAAGGTTTAGCAAAAAGAATATAGCCTGACTTTTAAAGGAACAAGCTGTTCTTTGTGAAGGACAACACTCACAGGTAACTGGGCCACTAGCACTGGGGAAAGGACATTCCAAGGCACAACTCTTCCTTGAAAGACTATGAAACAATCTCTTCTACTAGAGTCTGTCTTATCACATCCTAAAAACCAAGCTCACAATGGAAGTCAAAATAGAAGCCAGCCTTCTTCAGGCCTCAAGAATCAGGTATAGGACAGGGCAGGTATGGTAGTCCCAGCACTACATGTGCCAGAGTCACATCCTCAACCCCAAAAGGAAGGTCATACCTGATGTAGGATTCCCCTCTGTACGCTGTGAATACCATTGGTTAATAAAGAAACTATCTTGGACCTGTGAAGGGAATAGAGGTAGGCAGGGAAAACTAAACTGATTGCTGGGGAAAAGGAGGCAGAGTCAGAGAGGTGCCATGTAACCCCACCTGAGACAGATGCCAGAACTTTAGCCTGTAAGCCACAGCCACGTGGCGATACACAGATTAACTGAAATGGGTTAAATTAATATGTACGAGTTAGCCAATAAGAAGCTAGAGCTAATGGATAAAGCAGTGTTTTAATTAATACAGTTTCTGTGTGATTATTTTGGGGCTGAGCAGCCAGGAACCAACAAGCTGCCTCCTCCTTACTACACACACCCAATCAACATGTTAACTGACCTTGCATACACAGAACACATGGATACACATATTAATCCCAATGGGTATGATTTACTGTGAAACATGCCATATGGGCTAAACAAGGCTACCTGTGACCATGACCAAGACAGCAGAAACTTTTTCTATACTTCAGACCTCATCAAGTACAGACCAAAGCCAGTAAAGGCTGGAATAAGGCACACGGGCATAAGACTCTGGTTACAATGTGTATGCACAGGAACTCATCGGGCACTGCTTCTGAGTCTATATCACTCCTATAACTTTGTATTGTCATCATATTTCTGGGCTTTTGCTTATTATTTGATCCTAGTAACCATGAAGATGACATTACCTCCTAACAGACCACATCAGAAAGATAATCCCTCAATAACAATCTTTCTCTCTTTGTTGCTGACCAACTGTTGCCCCTTTCAGTCAATACTTGGATAAAGTAAATTCAACATCTAAATTGTTTTCCTATTAGCCAATCAAAATTACTGCTAGCTACTATATCACTATTAGAATGTAAGGGGGGAAAATCGTGGTGAAATTGGTAAATAATTTTATAGCCCCTTTCCCATAAAAGAAAAGCAAGAAAATTAGGAGTGGTCAGATAATTTTATTTTTTTTAAATTCATCTGTATTTTATGGACAAAAAGGTTATTTACATTAACATCACTTTTCTACAAATATGGCTTTTAAATTCACTTAAAGATAATAAAAATATACAGATAATCTAATAGGGTATACTAGACAGTACTCAATATTTTTGTACAAGTTGGCATCATCAGAACTACCTGGAAACCAGAGAAGCAATTTACAGAAGATTCCTGCTCTCTATAAGTCCAATGTCCTCAGGTTTGAGACAGGAAAGAGTCTCCAACTTCTAGCAGATTGTCCAAGGGAAACTGCTAGTGACAATGCTGGAACCACCATCACAGAGGGTGCAGAGCAAGTGCATAATCTTCTGTAAAAACACAGTGGCCATTGGTTATCAAGTTAAACTCAAAAAAAAGGAGGAGGAGGAGGAAGAAAAAGAATAGGAAGAAGAGAGAGAGAGAGAGAGAGAGAGAGAGAGAGAGAGAGAGAGAGAGA
>LOEQ01005406.1:14834-34607 GCA_001685075.1 Bramus lutescens
GGGAATTGGGAGGAGGGGAGGAGATTGAAATTTTTAATAATAATAATAATAAAAGAAGAAAAAAAACAAAATAATAGTATGTCAAAGGCTCTGCACCATGGTCAGACACACACACACTCATACCATGTCTATGGCCATAACATTAAGATGTGATGAAACCACACTAGGCACCCAAGTTCCTACACATCTTCAACACAAGAATCATCTCACCTCTTTACTTTTCTGTCAACTTGTCTTAGTTAGGGTTTCTATTTCTATGACAAAATACTATGACCAAAAAGCAAGTTGGGAAGGAAAGGATTTATTTGGCTTACACTTCAGCATTGCAGTTCATCACTGAAGGAAGTCAGGACAGAAACTCAAACAGGGCAGGATTTCAGAGGTAGGAGCTGATATAGAGGCCATGGAGAGGGTACTTCTTACTGACTTGTTCCCCCTGGCTTGCTCAACCTGCTTTCTTATAGAATTCAGGACCACCAACCCAGGGATAGTACTACCCCCACCATGGGCTGGGCCCTCTCCATTGATCACTAATTGAGAAAATGCCTTACAGCTGGTTGTCAATAGAAGCATTTCCTCAACTGAGGTTCCTTCCTCTCTGATGACTCCAGCTTGTATCAAGTTGACACATGAAGCCAGCAAGTACACAACTATAGCTGATGCTTAAGAGAATAATTTGAGAAAAGAATGCCATGCACACGTATGTTAACTTCTGGTTCTCCTCTGGAAGAAGAGGGGGTTTTGTTTGTTTGCTTAATTGTTTTCAATATAATTGTTTTAAAGGGCTAGAGGTTGTCCAGTTGGTAAAGTGCTTGTTGTAAATCATAAGGATCTGAAATCAAATCCCCAACACCCACGTAAAAAGTCAAGCATGGTTGCATGCACCTGTAATTTTAGTGATAAGAAGTCAGAGACAGGCATATCCCTGGAGCTCACTAACTTGACAAGACTAGATGGCCAGTGAGCTCCAGAGTCAATGAGAGACTTTGTCTCCAAAGCTAAGAGCAATAGTGAAAGACACCTCTGGCCTCCACATACATGTACAGACACACAACATACACAAAAAGTTTTAACCGTCTTAAATCAAATGGAATAAAATGTTTCACTATTCCACATTTGTTATACATGTGTCACACAATAATAAGATGAATGTAAAAGTATCCACAATCTCACTTATGGGCACTATTATTCTAAAGACAGAATAGAACAGAATTTGAGACAGAGAGAACATTAAAGAAGCTTTATCTACATTTAATCTTTGGTTAAGTCCATTTTATTCAATAAATATTCAGTAGGCAACAATGCTGCATAGGAAGTCACATCTAGCCACCCAACGGCTTCCATTCTGTAAACTTAAGGGGGGGGTGGTTCATTTGAAATGTTACATATATTAAGATATATTACTAGTTTTTCCTTGGGCTCTAAAAGGCTTTCCAAGCTGGTACCTTTCTCTATCCTCAGATGGGAGATAGTCCCCTAAGTTAAAACCATTCGTAGTCATTAATAAAGCAAATCTACCAAACTGGAATTTGTTTAGATAGACTCAACCAAGAGTTGAGGCCAGAACTCTGTTGCCTAATTTCCCATTCCCAAGACAAACCAAAATTTATTTATAAAATTGTGTTATTTGCTATCTATAAAACCTGTCATTTAAGTATATGAAAAAACAAGAAATTTGTATAAAAATATTAATAACTTGATAATGGTAATATTTTGAAACAAACATCTAAATTTCCCACCATAAACATGCACCATTTTAATAATAAAAAGGCTTTAAAAATAATCCTAAATCATTAGATATCCATCATAGGATCATAATTATACAATAAAAAATTAACAGCAAAAACAATATAGAGTGACTTGTGCTGCCTGAACATTTTACCCCCTTTTCTTACTACCACTAATGGCTATAAGGCTTTAAATCTGCATGGGATCATAGCACATCCCCACCCACCAGGGGCACACACGAAAAAAGAGCCCACAAGACTACGGGGGTGGGGGAGAGGTTGGAGAAACTTTAGGAAGGGGGGAGAAAGATAATAGGACAAATTGGAAAAGGGAATAATGGGGTCAAATGAGGTATGGGAGAAAGGGAGTGAGGGCAGAAAGCTGGAGAGAGGATATCAACTAAAATGAAGTAAATAGGAAAATCCCATATGGAAACTTGTTACTTTATAACTCCATTTTCAAATACAAATATAATTAAAAACAAAAGTAGTAGCAGAAAGAGCCAGCGAGATGGCTCAGCAAGTAAAGACTGTGCAAATTCAACAACTTGAGTTTAATTCCTGCTGGAATCCAGGATGGAAAAAGAGAACCAAGTCCCAAAAGTTGTCCCCTGAACTCCACATATATACAATGGCACATGCATGCCTGGACATATATGTATATCATACACACATGGGAAAATAATAAATATAGTAAATTTAAAAAAAAGGAAATGCTTATAGGCTCATAGTGTTCAGAATGTTAACCTCAGGTGGTGTTAACACTCATGAAGACTCAAATACTTTCTGGAAGGTGATGTAAGAACATTTAAATAACATTAGTTTTGTTTTGAGAATACCTCCAAAGGGTACAGAGTCTACAAGCTGAAACACAGACTGTAAGTGTAAGACTATCAGCAAATCCTAGCTTTGTGGGCATATGGACCTGCCACCCTTTACCCCAGACCACAAGAGGAGACATAGCTGAGGTAGTGGCTCTATTAGGTCCCCAGGGATTCTTCTGCCCAGTTCCTCAAGGCCCTAACACCCTACTCCAGGTCACACTGATATGCAGACCACTTGACACCTCTATGACATACTACAAGCCTCCCTTCCATTCAGGAATTATGTGCATAATCCCACCCCATATTGTTTCTATTTCAATAGCAAGCACTCCTCCACTCTCCACCATGTAACCTAAGGCATGTGAGAGTAATGACAGTCAAGTAAAAGGTACCTCCTATCCTTAGCCTGGCAGGAGGTAGCAGGGTATGCACTGGACAGGGACATTGCAGAACCACATGCAAGCATGATGGTTGTTCTAAAGATAAAAACTAAAAAAGCTACTCTTGTCATTAAAAATAATTTATAAATTTTCATCTTGACTTTGCTAGAAAAACTAATTTTCTAATACTTGGTTACAATATATATTAAGTTGCATTAATTCATCATGTTAAACAAAGAAACTAAAAAAAATAATAAAACACATAAATAAACATTAATTTATTGTGTTAAACAAAGCAATTGAAAAAATAGAAAAGCAAAATATACCAGCAGAATTTTATAGGATTATAGGTTTTGTTAAACAAATTATATTTAAATCCAAGATTAAGGCAATTATGTTTGTGATTTTCTCAAAAGAGCTTGGGTCACATGCAAAAAGGGAAGAAAGTGGATACTTTATTTTTTTATCCCCAAACTTCACCCATTCAGCTGAGCATGCCCACTGCTATAACTACATCCCAATCCTTAGGTACAAAACAAAAACTAATGACTCTGAAAATTATTTCTTAAAGCAAGCACAAAAATGGGTGGCAGCATCACCCATTAATGTAAGGATAGAGAGAATAAGCATCCAATTCAAACAACACTGCATGGCAGTTTAAAACTTTCATATTACAGTACATGCACTTCAGAGTATTAGCTTTATTTTTCTTAGATTTTAGATAAAATCTAATACTAAGAAAATCATTTTTTGTTGGAAATAGTAAAAGTTAAATAAATACAAAATAGCACAATTACCTGAAAGCAAAACAATCAACTTTTCCCTTTCTTACATTTTCCAAAAATTCTGATTATAAGTTTTGTCATATTATAGAAAATGCTATGGATTAAAGGGAATCAGAGTCAAGATACTGTACATGTGTTACATAAGCTCTTAAAGAATAATTAACTCAAATGTTATGTTCAGAGTGTTACAAAATAAAATTACTTTTAGTTTAACCCTAAGTTACAAATGACTTGCTAATAATTCTCTATTTTAAGAAAGGAATGAGTTCTTTCTGTAAGAACCCCACTAAAACTTTAGTTGAGATAAGAGAATAATGCCCTTTCTTGTACCCACCAGCTTGGGGTTCAGTCCTGCTCACATCTAAGTGTATCATTTGCTTTGTAGCACATGATAAACACATTAAACAGGAAAGGAAATTTAGGTAGTATTTTTTGCCCAAAGTCAGTGTCCACTTAAGCTGTCTTGTGAGATTTATGCTCCTAAGGAGTAATTTTGAGTCTTATCATCTGCGTCTGGGAGATACTAGCAGCAAAATTCAAGAAGGAAGTATAGCCTAACACCCCACATCAGAGCCCTGTTTGGGGGAATGATAACCCATACACACACTCAAGAGAGGAGCTCTCAACGGTCACGCACTGGTGGGCTCCAACACACAAGGTGGTTTCCTTTCTTGTTCCTTAGGTAGTGGTAGTCACCTTGAGAATTTACTTCCTCATTGTTAGAGTGTAGCCTCAACAGCATTGTGCTACATTTCAGTGTCAGGTGACTATATTGTTCTGCTCTGTCAACTACCCTAATTCCATAAAAGCTATACATGACTAGACCAACATAAGAGACACATCATATGGCTGGCTGATGTCTTTGTGTATAGCAAGGCTACTGTCATCATCTTACAAAAGAAATAAGGGCCCCTGTAGCCATTTCTGTGATGTGTGCTTTCCACTATCACAGCTGGTGGTCACTCAGAGAGAACTGCTCATGAGGTCCACTGATCAACAGAATCCTTTCCCTATAAACTTGGGCTCAGAGCCAAGGAAAAGCAAGTTGCACCTTTCACCTAACTTACCAGCTCAGAGAGCTGGTCCACAGAAGCAGAGCCTGTACCCAGGGCTACAAAAAGAGACAGGACAGTTGCAAGTATTCTGGTTCCAGAGCTGGACACCTTCTACATCTTGGTGCTTGGAACTAAGCTTTCAACTTTACACTAATTCTTCTGAATAATTTAGTTTGAGTTGTTCTCTGTAATTTGCAACCAGAATCCTAGCCAGCTCATACATGGAATCCATATGTCCTAGGCACTCAAGACTGCAGACAGGACCCAGCACCACTTTGGCTACAATGTTCTGCCTTTGTTCTGATCTGTAACATAATGCAAATGCTCCCTTAAAATGTCTGGGGTGATGGGAAGCTACAGATGAGCTTCGGAACAGATCAGAAGATACAACTTCTAGCTCGAACACTTCTTTCTGTGGTTTATAACTAGCTAATTTCTACAACTCTCATCCATTATCTCTCAAAGCCCAACTCAAAGTCAACAGAAGCTCTTCTTTCCTGTCTCTACCCCTGCCTATACCTCCGTCCCTCATGTAGACCATTCATCTTTCCTACAGTCCTGCCAAGATGCTGAAGCCCCCTCTTTTCTTGGCCACTCTCTGTCACTCCTCCCACCCTCAGAAGACATCCACCTGACCCTCTTGATGGCCTCTCTCCTGCACCACTAAGGCCCTAGACCACAGCCCCATACCATTCTATAATGATTACCATCTCCTGTCTTGAGTCATGGATTACACCACATAATGTTTTTCAGTTCTCCTCTGTTTCTCCACTGAGGTGAACTCTTCACCAGTAGTGATCTTATTTCCCAATACAGTAGCTACATCAGAAAGATATATCACCAAGCATTGTGCAATGGCCAAATTACTGAAAAGATAAATCTCCTATTATAAATGAGCAGAAAAATAGAATAACAGATGGGCAACAATTACAACTTTTTGGCAGTAACTATCCACATGGAAGACATGTAAAAAGCACTTCAGAGCCAGGTGTGGTGGCTATATTTCCAGCACTTGAGAAACTGAGGGAGTCTTGAGTTTTAAGGAAAGCCTGGGCTACACAGAGAACTCAAGACTAGTCTTGAGTTCTGAGCTACATAGCAAGAACCTGTCTCAGAAACAAAGGCTAACAAACAAAAACACTACTATTTTAATTTTCGTTCCAATCCTTCAATAAAATGCCTTTCTAAAAAGTACTTAATCCAAAACACACAGTATTTTACAAGATAAGACTATATGCCACTGAAAGCCTTTTTTCAAGTAAATATTTTTTATAAAAGAAATAATTTCTTATGTTTTAAAAGTGTGTGCATGTGTTTATGAGTGTATGTCATATGTGTGTAGATGCCCAAGAAGTCAGAAGAGTATATTAGATCCTCTGGAGCAGGAGTTACAGGCAGTGTGAGACACCCAACAGTAGTGCTGGGAAACTGAATTTCTGTCCTCTCCAAAAGCATCAAGTATTCTTAGCTTCTCAGCCATCTCTTCAACCCCCTGAAAGCAACCGAATGTTTATTCTGAATATTTGCCTAAATGATTTCACACATTTCCTCATCCTGAATATGGGGGTTTCCTAAATACCAACCCTGATATAGTGTAGCCTACGGAAGCAGATTAAGTGGCCAGAAAAGAGACGCTGTAGTCCCTGCTTCTGGGTAATCCATTCATCAGCAGCAGCGATACCATCACAAAGGGAAATATGGGAAGAGAAACTTAAATAAAAGCGATATAGAAAAAATAACCTATTGGTGGAAAATGTGGTCTATACAAATTACAAGCTGACCTATCACACATTTTGAACACCCAGCATAATTAAAAGCATAAAAATTAAAATAAAACTAAAAAAAAAATACACCTAGGCAACAGGTTGTCATGATGGCTCATGCAGAGGATGCTAGCCATCATGAAGCTGAGGCAGGAAAACTGTGAATTCAAATCCAACCTGGGCTACATAGTGAAAACCCAGACCATACTAGGCTACACAGTAGAACCTTGCTTCAAAGAAAATAATTTTTTAAAAGCTTAAGCAGTTATCAGCTTCAATAAACTGGTACATGTATTCCCCCTATACAAAGACTGCTGCTGGCTATGGGCTAAAATGATCTTGACAAACTGCCTGACCACACTTCCAAACAGGACCCAATCAACAGAACATGAAATGTGTTCACCCTCGAACCTGCCACAGACCCTCCCTACTCTCTTCCTCCACTGCCATAGGCTGTAACAATGTGTCCCATAATATCACTTGCTGAGGCTACAGAGAAGCTGGGCTCAATCTTAACTTGAATATTTTGTTTTAGAAAATAGAATAGTATAAAGGTAACACCTAATAGTTTTTTCCACCCACTCAATCCCCCACTTCTCATATCTAACACTCCCCCCAAAAAAACTGATAGCTAAAGATATATTTCAGAGGGTTACTGTGCTTGCTTCACAAGCATGAGGACCTGAGTCCTAACCTCATTCATTTAAAAAAAAAAAAAAAGAAGATAGCACATGCCAAATATGCTTATAACTCAAGCATTTCAGGGCAGAGTCCCTAAAGCTCTAAAGCCAGCCCACCAGCCTAACTAAAATAACAAGCTTCCAGTTTAGTGAGTGACAAGGAAAGAAGACAGAGCAATAAAAGGAAACACCTGAGATTCTGGTCCAGCCTTCATATGTACATATAAGGCATGCCTACCACACATACAAGCAAATCTCACACACACAGAAAAAGGAAGGAAGAGAGGGAGGGAGGAAGGGAAAGAGGGAGGGAGAGAAATAACAAGCTGCATCTTTCTAAATATTTTCGACCCTTGTGTTAATGCAAAAGTATGAATATTTGTTTTGCTTGTTTTAGATAAAAGAGGTATCAGGGCAAATGATTTTTTTTTTACATGTCCTTACTTTCCAGGGTACTTATCCATACTGGGAAAGACAGAAGGACCTGTTTTCCTTAGCAGCTCTACTACAACCCACGACATAGGTGCTTTGATTCTCATTGTCACACAATTTTGAGTATCTCTCTTGATGATGCAGATCTTAATTATTCAATAGAAAATATGGCTTGGCTTCATTAACTAGCTATGTTTAGCACATGGCCATCAGAGTCTTGGGCCTAGGCAGGCAACTAGAACAAACCTAGAGAAAGAATCCTGGAGCTTATACCTACATTGTCTGCCCCTTAAAAAGAGGCAGTTATTCAGAGCTGCAACCAAAATTGTCAAACAGAAAACCATGAGAGAGACAGAACATTCTTTCTACGGATATCTGTTACTTTTCCTAACTAATGTCCTTCTTGCTAACTATAGCTGCCTTCCTTTGTCACTCTGTGTCTGCTGACAATAGGCAGAGTAGAGTCAAAAGGGAGAAAGGTTAACTTCTCCCTTTTCACCAGCATGGAGCCATCTCTATTTCTCATCTTCACACTGTAAATCACTTGAGATGGGTTTATTGACCAATAAAAACTTAGGGGAGGGAAGGGCTTTTTTAGTTGCACTCACAGTCAATTGGGCATTTATATTTTGTAGCCATGGAAATTGTTTTTCTCCTAATACAAATGATTAATCCTATACTCCTGTTCAAGATGAGTTCAGTACACAGAATTCATTGCCACAATACTTTAGTTTCACTTCCTTAGGATGTGGCCCACTGATGAGTTGGAAAATTGGCTTAAGGGTCTGAGTCCAACATTAATTATTTCTAGACTTGGCTCGTACATCATTCACATATTCTCATATTTAAAACCACTCACTTATGATTAGGAAACATCTTAGATGCCTATAAAACAAAATCCCTACCTCTCAAAAGAGGTTCTTAAGATCTGATACTCCATCTATACAGCTAAGTCATGTTGTATAATCCATGTCATTTCCCAGTCAAACTCAATGAATTCTTTTTAATATCATTTGGGTTATCACTGCAATTTCTCTACTTTCTGAGCTTGGCTGGGACTACATCAGCAATTCACTAAATTCGTTGACTGGCAGATCCTGGGTATGAAGCCAGAATACAGAAATAATATGCAAGGAAAGTCAAAAGCTGTTTGCACAGGGAGCAGGTGAGTCCCACCTGTCCATGCACATCTCCAACCATGCACACATCCACATTATGCAGTCCTCAGCCTATCCTTCCCTAGCCTTCATTAATTTAACAATCTGAGGAAAGGCCCTTACTATGTGAAGCACATAGAAGAGATCTCCTGCATGTAGATGCAGCAACTCCTAATATTGTTCCATACAACCCAGGCAACCCAGCCTTACACATACTCCACAAGTCCATTCCCCAGAGGCTTCTGGAACTAGAGTGCATTTTCCTACAGGGACGTCAGCAAGGGTAACGCCCTGGTACATGGCTCAGAAGCAGAAATGCTTGGTAAGGAACGGAATCATATTCTCTGGCAGTTGCTTGTGGGGAGACACACAATGCAGCAGGACATGTGACTGGGCTGTTGTCCATCAACCATAAACAGGAGCTTGCCAGAAAATATGTTGATGGGGTAAATTCAGGAAACAACCAGGATTCTAACAGCAGTTAATGTTCTAAAAAGCCCTAATGGTTGAAATAAAAAAAATCTACAATAACTTGGCAACTAAATAATCTCTTTAAATGTTTATTAATAAGCTCTAATGTTGTAACACAATCGTCCTGCTCCCACAATTCTCATGCCCAACCCCTTTCTTTACACACACAGCCTGTACTCCCATAGCACTATGAAGTGTACTTGAGAAAATGGATTCTCTCAAATAAATAATATGAACTTCCTACAACATTTTAAGGAAATACCTCAAGAAATATGTATTAGAAAGACATTTGAGACTTCTGCATGGGTCTCTCTACTCACTAGTGAATCAACAGTTTTAGGCCTAACTGACAAAGATGGTATTTAATTAAACAAGTACTGTCACAATCCAGGTAAACTTCATTTAAAGTTTCATTAAACAAATATTTAACCTGGGGGAGAAAAAAAAGATGTGTTCACACCAGGCTCTCCACTGAAATAAAAGGCTTCTCAGAAATCCCAAGCAGCCATACCACACCCTCTCCTGATTCCTTCCACTTCCAGACACTCCATAGAAACAGCTGTAGAGAAACATAGGGAAAGGCATCCAGAGTGCTACAGACCTTCAAATGTCACCAAACACACCCAGGGTACCGAGCACTAACTACCCTGGGCACCACCTGTGCGTGCAGAAGAGCCACAAGGCCCATCTGCAGGGAACTCAAATTGTGCATCAAGATCTAATGACGATCAAACTAAATACTCCAATGAAAATTAAAAGCATATAACTTTTAAATTTTAAGAAAACCAAACACAGCGGCACAGTCTGGAATCTTAGCAGTAGAAGATGAAGACAGGAGATAGGAGGATCAAAAGTTCAAAACCACCTTTCATCTCACAGGAAGTTTAAAGACAGTCTGGGCTGTGTAATACAGGATCTCAAAAGGGGGGAGCTAAAGCTATAGTCCAGTTGGTAGAGTGCCTGCCTAGCGTCCACTAGGTTTTAGGTTTGAACTCTAGCACTATGTAAACTGAGTATGGTGACTCTCACATTCATACCAGAACCCAGGAAGCAGAGGCAGAAAGATGAGAAGATCAAAATCATCGACTACATGATTGCAGGCCAGCCTGGGCTACATAAGACCTTGTCTTAAAACCAAGCAAATAAATAAATATCAAAGATATTCTGTGATCTGGAATGTCTCCACCAGAGAACTTCAGGAAAGTGAGCCTTTCTAGGTCAAGCAGGGCCTCAGCAGGTAAAGTACACGAAATCATCATTCCTTTGGCACAAGCAGCAATGGACTGGGCTACTTTTTTGTTTAAGATACTTACAGTCAGTGTCTCATATTATCTATATCACAAATCTAATCCTTGAGCATGCTAGCTTAATCATTTATCACAAACCAAAGAAAGTACTTTGAATCTCTTAATAAAATGCCCTGGTTCAGAAACATTCAAAGAATATATTTCCTTGGGTAAGAAAAAAGTCTTCCACCAGGCTCAGAAATAGAGGGTCTGCAAAGTGTGTTATGACCTCCTAACCCCCAAGGACTTACGTACTCATAGCTGTTAAGTCTCAAATCTTAGGTCAAATGTCTAAGGTACCTATTTAACATATCACAGTGGACCTGGCTACCAGGTTCTCACAGTCCCTCCCTGGTACAGGGTATGGCTAGCATACCTCACCCTCTACCCTGACCTCTCCAGCCCAAGGGCTGAACTGCCCTTCCCTATATAACCCAGACATTTTAACTACCTGATCTTTTTGTACCTTTGCCTTCTTGAATGTTGAGAGGGCACCTGGCTCTTCTCTCTCTCCCCCTCTTCCCCCTTCTCCTCCCCATCTCCCCACATGACTAAGGGTCAAGTCCACTCTGGACTCTCCCAGATGTCTCTGCCTTTCACTAAGCCCTCTCCCTTTTATCTACAATAAACTTTCTCCTCTACCATACCTAGAAGCAGTCATGTCCTTTCCTTGTTATTTCTTTTTATCAATAGCAAGGCAGACAGCTCAAAGAAAATAATGAATTTTTCTTTGACTTTAGTTGCTGAGCTTGAAAAACCAATAATCTCTTTAGAAAGAATGAAATACAAAATAGCTCATCAAAGTGGCTCCAATTCTCTTATCTGAAGGGATGTCCTTTGCTAATCACATTTAGATTAATAGATGCCTACAAATTATCTTTTCAGAAGATGCTCCTACAAGGAGAGGCAGGTCAAGGGCAATACCACAGGTGCCTTTTCCTAATCACCTGACAGTCACTCTCCTCCTCAGGAGGCAAAAACCAAGACCAATTAGGAGGTGACCCTCTGAGTATGCTAATTATGGTGGTATAAATAAGAATGGACCCCATAGATTCATATATTTGAATGCTTGGTCATCAGGGAGTAGCACTCATTGAGAGGGATTGGGGTGTGGCCTTATTGGAATAGGTGTGTCCTTGTTGGAGGAATAGTGTTACTGGGTGTGGGCTTTGGGGTTTCAAAAACCCAGCCAGTCCCAGTGTCTCTCCCTGCTATTTAGATATAGACTGTCAGCTATATTCTCCAGCACCAAGTTTGCCTGCATGCTGCCATGCTTCCTGCCGTGATGACAATGGACTAAACCTATAAAACTGTAAGCAAGCCTCAATTAAAAGCTTTTCTTTATAAGAGTTGTTGTGACCATGGTGTCTCTCACAGAAATAGGACAGTGACTAAGACACTAACCAAAGAAGGTGAGGACAGCAAGAGAATTCGGAGAGTATCCTGTAATCCTTGGCAGTATCTTTCCTTAGCAGAACTACACAGGGTATTTCCCAGCTGGGCTTTCATCTTTCATGGCTGCTGGCCAAATCATGAGCTATTCATTCCCCACAATAACTTAAGTATCTCTGAAATAATCACCCAATGAAAGAAGTGAGAAAAAGGACATTAGAAATGCTCCCCCCACTACACACTAGACGCATAGAGTCATTTACAATACAGAATACTAAGAGGTTCTGGCTTTCTGAAGATGAGTTTTCCATTCTTGTTCAAATAAAACCTCAAATAATGAAGAGATTCTGATTTACATGGCATTTATCATGTGTCTTTTGTCCAACAAAACAGAGATAATGCAAAGAAATAATTAGAATATTGACAATAGGCATAATCCATTGAGGTTGTGACAGGTGACAGATATATGCAACTATTTTCATAAGAGATAATACTGAACTCCACAAAGAATGCATAGAATGATACAGCAAATACTACCAAATAAACAATGCCCACTAGATGATCCCAACAAGCAATGGCCTTGAAAGCAAACTTAAAAAAAATTAATAATAAAAAGTCAGCTTCCTCACCTTCTTATATATCTGTCCTGATACTCAGAATAAATCAAAAAAGATCAAGGACAGATACTACAATACACAGTCAAATATTAGAATTTCAGTTCTATTGACACTATACTATCCTATACTACACTACAGATGTTGCTTGACCTATATATACAGTGTGTTGATTTACAACTTTTTGACTTCTCAAAAGCACAAAAGCAATACAGTCAGTAGAAACTCTACTTTGAACTACAGATTTTGATCTTTCTATAAGCTAGTGAGATTTAATACTATGCAGCTCTCCATCCAACTACACAATGAACAGGAAAGACAACTGACACTACACTGTACTGTGCTACCCAGGTATGAATAAAGGATCATTGGTTAGATGTGCTACTCACATTTTCAGTCTTTTTGGACATGGCTCCATCATAAGTCAAGGAGCTGTACCAAATTATTTATTCTGTTCTGTATAAAACTATTAGCTATTCATTCTAGTCTATGTGATATTATTTTATAGCATGTTATCAAATACTATTATAGTCCTTTTGTTCTATACTATACAACACTAGGCTGTTCCAATGCTAGGATATATAAGATATATCCATTAATACTTTCTTAATGTCTCTTTTCTGATTTTATGTTCAAATAAATGAACTTTTTACATAATCAATTACATTAACTACTTTTGAATAATTCTTTATGCATTTTTCTATGAATTCTTTCTATCTTTTGCCATTTTGGTGTCCTAGCAAGAAAAACTAAGGTCATCAACTGAGCTCTCAGGGAAACTATACTAGCACACACTCACTTTCACACACATGTCCAAGGCTCTTACATGTTGAAGAGATGAGAGTGTTAGATCAATGTTGAAGAGATGAGAGTGTAAGATCAACAGTTTTGGTGGAATGTCAGACAGTCACCATTCAAAGTTGTGACAGCTGCCAATGCTCTAGCACAACTGGAGGCAGGTCACAATTCAACTTCACCCAGAAAAGCACAGGAATTATTCATCAAGTGCTATGAAACTTTACTTTTTTTCTTTTGTTTCTTCCTGTGTGTGATATGTGTCTGTACACACATCAGGTGTCTTCCTCAGTCATTTTCCACTTTATTTATTAAGGCAATCTCTTGCTAAACCCAAAGTTCACCAGTTCCAGATAGTGTGGCCAGACTGCTTCAGAGATATGTCCCTGCCTCTCTAGTGCTGGAATTATAGGCAGCCACTATACCCAGATTCTTTTTTCCATGTGGACATTGGGGATCTGAACCCCAAGCCAAGTACTTTTAAACTGAGTTTTCTCCCCATACCCCTAACTCTATTATCATAAAAGTGATGAACCTGAGGAAGAAATAGCAATCAACTCTATTGATGACAACTGTCTACTTGAAGAGACAGGGTAGGAAGGGAGGTTTGCAAATGAGCCACGTAGAAAGGTATCTGGCCCATTAAGTGAACTCGACTACACATTTTCTATGGAAAGAAACTTCTTCAGAAAGCAGCTGTGGGTATAATGTGAAGACTAAAAAAGGAACAAAGATGCTGAAATTATTAAACAGGCAGCATGTCAGTGACCCTTCTCCAAAATTCTAACCAGATGTTTGTGAATATAAAAATTAATCATTTGCCAGCCCTCCTAGACAACATCATCACTAACTCCCTGTCATTTTGTACTGCACCTTATATCCTGTGCCTGAAAAATAAAATTCAGTCACAAAGCAAAGGGAACAAAAATATTACATTATTTTAGTGTAACACATTAACACCTTTAAACTTTTAAAATATATTTAACCTTACATCTTATGTAGACATGTATTTCATACAAATTCAGGCATGATTAAGCAAGAGTAGAAGATTTACAATTCCAATCCCTTCCTGAGAGAGCAACTAGAGAGTCACCACAGGCTAAACAGTAATAACTGCACCCTAGGGAATAAAATATGCCCATACACACAAAAAATAAGCATGCAAAGCACTAAGATGGGCACACAAGTAACTGTACATAATCTGCACATATCACTACATACAGATATGCATACACAAGCGCAACACAAATACATATACAAATTCATAAATTCACACATAAAGGCATATAACGCATATACACATATGGATAAACACATTTATACAAAGACACAATTCATACACAATCACATAAATACATGTATACTTGCACAGTTATATGTAACCATTCACATTAACATATCCACGTGTGTATCACATATACACATATGAATATATATTCATACTTAAGCACAATATATGCAAACAATCACACATACATAAATATGAGCATGCATGCACAACATCACACATATACACACCCCTCAGAGTAAGTCAACCATTCAATTCTATAAAAAATAGTATCCACCAGGCATAGAGGCGCACTTGGGACACAGAGGCAGGAGAATCTCTGAGTTTGAGGCCAGTCTGGTATACAGAGTAAGTCCAGGACAGCCAGGGCTATTATACAGTGAAACCCTGCCTCAAAACAAACAAATAGTGTCAACATGCATACATATACTCATCCCACACACAGTTAAAAAAAAAGAGCTCAGAAGTTAAAAGCTGCCTATGAAAGCAAGAGGACTAGAGTTCGGTTCCCCATGTAAACAACATGTGGGCTTAGTAGGCTACCTGTATTTCCATCCTCAGAAGTAGAGACAGGGAATCCCAGAGCAAGTTTGCTAACAGTCAAGCAGTATTGGAAAGCTCTGGGTTTGACTGAGAGACCCTGCCTCAAGGAATAAGAAAGAGGAACTATTGAGAAAGATTCCCAACATCAACTGTGGGCCTCCACATGTACATAAGCACACATGCCACATAACATAAAAAAAGGTGGTGTATCTCCTGAATGTACCTTCTGCAAATGAATAATCCTACTTTATTACATTTTTTATTTCAGATAATAAGATTCCATGTACACACAAAAATGTATGAATATATTCACACTCAAATACATAAAACACAAAAACACAAGTATGAAAATCTCCTCTCCACTAGCATTCTCAAACTTGAATTGAACAAATTCTGCTAATTATAGTCAGAGTCAGCAAAGACATATATTTGACCTCCAAATGAATACACTCATTCTTTCAGTTGCCACAGTAACAACACTGATGTAAAATAGGGCTGTGTAACACGGTACCACTTATTCAATCCAACTTCCTGGGATCTGACCCACTTGTAACATATTTTTTCTGTCTGAGTGATTTCCTTCTGACTAAAATCATGAGATAATTCCTTCCCTTCCTGCTTTTTCTTTCCATGCCCTTTTTCACTACCCTTTCATCATCTCAGAAACTAAATCATAGTTGTCAAAACTGAAGGCAAAGAAACAGCCTCAGGAGATATTACCACAGAGAATGAACCAAAGAGAAGAAAGGAATTCTTTATAGAAATCTATAAAAACAGAAAGTCAAGAAATTCTGAGTTACTTCACAAGACAAACAAGGAATCAAGGAAATAGATCCTTCAATCCAGCTGAGAATGTTGTATATAAAACAACATCTGACTGTTTTGTCCCCTATTTCATGAAGCTGAAAGGATAGAAAATAAAACTGGCAAAGACTAGCTGACTAGAAAGAAAAGAAAGGGAGATAATTTTTAAACTGCATCTGCTCTTCAAGGGAACAATGAGAACAGATTCTCAACACACCAAGCCTTAGTTATAAGAGAGGGCTATAAGGAGTCTATGATGCCATTAGACTTTAGACTTATTTTTTAAAACAAAAGTAAATATCATCCTTATAGCAGCATGAATAGCTACAACTACTAAGAATAGCCAGTGTGATAGGAGTCTTCTGCAATGCTCAAAACACACCCTAGGCAGTGTGGCCAAGGGCTCCTCATACCTGACTTCTAGGAATCTAATTTTAAACATTTTTTACAAGTGAAATATCACAAAAACATAATGTGCCAAGTGCTACTCACACAATAATGAAAACAAAAACAAAAAAAAACACCTAACCAAAAATAAAAGTAGCATTTCAAAGGGAAAATCTCAGTATCTGAAGTATACAAACTATACCTCATAAAGTTCTTCAACTATACAGTTAACTTTTATATGATAATAAGGATAATGAACCATTAATTAAATAACTTGCTAAAGAATCTAAGATTTTCTTTCCCATACAAGTATCTCCTATACTGAAAAGGTTTCACTCCCTAAAACTAGGGAGACAGCTCAGTGGCTAAAGTGCTTTTTGTATCAGCAAAAGGACCTAAGTTCAGGTCTTCAACACCCACACAAGAGCTGAAGGTAGCACTGCACATTTGTAACCTCAGTACTTGGAAGGGACATGCTGATAGATTCTGGCAGCTCGCTGGCCAGCCAGTCTTAATAGAGAGCTACAGGTTCAGTGAAAGACCTGTCTCAAGAAATAGGGTAAAGAGAATAGAAGATACCCAATGTAGACGTCTGGCTTCCACATGTGCACTCATGGGTGAGCACACCGGCACACATACACAGACACCACACATGAATACATACAGGGGTGGAAGAGGAGACCATTTTCCTCTACTCTCATCATCCCTGAGATGTTCAAGCCTGAGGCTAGCTTTACAGCTTACAACTGGTGACCTACATTTGTCATTATCCACAGTATGAAAAAGACAAATGCACAGGACCAAAAGCAGAAGTTTCAACAGTCCTCACCAAGGCAGAAGCACCACTATGTAGAGCAAACTAGAAAAATTCAACATAATGAAGTAGAATGCTCCATGCTGTTCCCCATCATACTTTATCAGCATGAAATAATAAATATAATTGGAATGGGAGTGTTCAATGAGAGATGGCTCATTTGGTTAAGTACTTGCCATGAAAATAGAAGAACCTAGGTTCCATCTCTATTATCCAAGTAAAAGCCCATGTGTCATGCATTCCTATAATCCCAGAAATGAGAAGAAAGAGACAAAAGGATTCCTTGTGCCTGCTGGTCACCCAATCTTGCCAAATCAGTGAATTCCAGGTTTAATGAGAAACCCTGTCTCAAAAGATAAGTACAGAACAATTGAGGAAGACACTCGACAACAACTTCTTGCCTACATACTCTTGCACATGTGTTACCCAAATGAAAGCCAAAGTGTACTGTAAGAAAAGTAGCAGGATATACAAAACATGAGGTGGTATCAGGTCCTCAAGTACTCCTGGATCAGATCCCAACTCTCAGTGAATGGTGAGAAACTACCAAGGCCAGCAGGTAGAGAGGAATACACAGTAGTCTGAGTCTCCACAAGTCACCAGGATGTTCCTCATGACCAGGCCTCACAACAAAAATGTCAATAATGATGGTTATTAGGAAGCATAGGTACTACTATCTGCATTTGCAGGCAAAGACCTACATCATTTCAACCAAAAAGGTTGAACTGACACAAGGCATCCTCTACATAAGACTGACACACCTTGCTTAAGCACCTGCCTCACTAATGAGCAGACATTTCATCCCTTCATTCAGCCACCCCTCAATGCCACAGCAAGCTGGGCTTTTCACTGCAGGAGGTCCTGCAAGCGTCTGCTCCCACCAGCTGAGTTGTATGCATGCTAATGATGACATAGTCCTATTTGCTCCTAAATAGGTTTATGTCAGTTCTACTTGTTACTCAATAAAATATGACTTGAGAAACTGTAACATGAGGGCTTGCTTGTTGGGGTTTTTGTCCTGCCCAGTTTCAACAGCAGGTAAATCCCAAAAGAAATCACACAGAGGTCTATATTAATGATAAACTGATTAGGGGTAATCGAGTCCGAAGAATAATTGAGAATCAACTTATATTAACCCATTATTCATATCTATGTTAGCCACATGGCTTGGTACCTTTTTTGGCGGGGCAGGTCACATCCTGCTTCTTCTGTGTCTAGACAGGACTGCGGGGAGAGCTTCCTTCTTCCCAGAATACTCCTGTTCTCATTGCCCCTCCTCTACTTCCTTTTTGGTTGTCCCACCTATACTTCCTGCCTGGCTACTGGCCAATCAGCATTTATTTAAACATAATTGACAGAATACAAAATTGTCCCACACCAAAAAAACAAAATAAATGAGTCTATGAAAACTAAGATGACCTAACATACAAAGACCAGACATACAAAAATGTTTTCTTTTTAAATTTTTGTTGTTTTTTGTTTGTTTGTTTGTTTTGTTTTGTTTTTCCGAGACGGGGTTTCTCTGTAGCTTTGGATCCTGTCCAGGAACTAGCTTTTGTAGACCAGGCTGGCCTTGAGCTCACAAAGATACACCTGCCTCTGCCTCCTGAGTGGTGGGATTAAAGGCGTGTGCCACCACAGCCCAGCTTGTTTTTAATTTTTTAAAGGCAGGGTCTCACTTTGTAGCCCAGGCTGGCCTTGAATTCATTACCATCCTGCCTCTGTCTCCCTTGCACTGAGAATTACAGATGAACACCACTTGTGTTTCTTACTTTTATTTTTTTTAATGCTTTAAAATTAGGAGTGACTAAAACAATATGAAGCATTAAGAAAACTGTTTTAAAATTTTAAGACTCGGATTGTTTCCCAACTGGCTGTTCTTTCTTTTATAAAACTCTAACCTGTAATAACAAGCCTCTAAGAACAGACCTCCATCATACATGTACTACAAGCAAGAAAGAGGAGGCAGCCACCAGCTAGAAGAAACTTCCTTAGATTTGCCTTGGTCCAATAGCAAGAGCTCAAGGTACACTTTTAGCACTTTGAGGTCAGGAATTTATTATTTTATTATCAAGAGAATGTGATAGTAGTTAATCTTCACTGGCGGCTTGACTGGATTCAGAATCACTTAGGAGATCCACCTCAGATTATGTCTGTGATGTTATCTCCAGAACACTAACTGAAGTAGGAAAAACCACCCTGAACGCAAATAGTACCATCCCATGGTCAGGGATCTTGCACTGAATAAACACAGAAAAAGGAGAAAAACAGTCCCTTCCTCTGTGTCATGGTCTGCCAAGATGTGAGCAAGCAATCTCACTGCCCCAGGTGAGACTCCACTCATACATCATCCATCCCTACCATGGTGCATACTCTTAAACCATGAGCCAAAATAAATCCACCTCTTAAACTGTTTCTTGTCAAGTGTTTAGCAATAGCAATGAGAAAAGTAATTAATATATGAAACACAGTGGCTCTAACGACATCAGTCAAAGGATTTCTACTGTCTAGGAAAGATTTTTAAGGGCTGGAGAGATGGTTCAGTGGTTAAGAGCATTGCCTGCTCTTCCAAAGGT